>LOJH01010053.1:27918-40050 GCA_001685095.1 Ellobius talpinus
CTTTGGAAGAGCAGGTGATGCTCTTAACCGCTGAGCCATCTCTCCAGCCCCCTCATCTGACTTTATAAGGAGACAGACTTCAGGCCTCCTGGACAGGTAGGTGCTCAGATACATGTTTACTGCCAGGCCTGCGTCATACTCTAGCTAAGCCTGCTCTCATTTGTGCTTTAGGTACTGGTCTGATAATTGATCTTAATTTCTTACCTCTCTTCACAGAAATGAAGAAATTGAAATCTAGAAAAATAAAGTATCTTGCTAGTTACTAAGCTTATAAATTCTATAATTTTGTTTCATTCATTTGCATTGTCTTGCAAGTATTGTTCCTTTTGGCCTATAGCCTGTGTGAGTATTCTCTCTGCTGAGGACCTGGGATGGCATCTTGGGGTGATATGGGTAGCAGACAGACAGCCCTGTGGGAAACTTGAGAGCCTGGTTGTGTTCTGTGACTATAATAAAAATGAACGGGCCCTGGCAGCAGTTCTTCTGGGTGACTGAAGACACTCTCCAGCAGTTCCAAGTGGAAGTCTTGATCTCACCTCTGCCAGTTGCTGCCGGATCTGCTGCCATTTAGAAACAAGTGGGAATGGGCACGGTTGGGAGAGTTAAAAGACTGAGACAGTCCTCAGTGCATCTGATCTATAATTCATCACAGTCACAAGCTTTTAGGGGCTAGTTAAGAGAAATGTAGTTGAGCTTAGAGTAAAAAGCGAACCTCTAGCTCCTGCTGTCAGAGCCTGTAAATGTGGTCGGGTGATGGGCGGACCCAGGGGATGCAGCAACACTCAATACTGGTTGATTTGAGTACTCGGGGAAAGGCAATATAGGAACTTCAGTTCCAGTCCTTCTGGGGGAGCCTGCGAGTGTGCAGCCCAGGATTTCTCTTGTGAGCTTTGTTTGAAATCAAGAGTGGAAGCATGTTTTCTGAATGGAGGCACTCAAGGGACAAGTTATATTTGGAATTAATGGACTTTCTTATTCTTGTAATGGCAGTTATCTGAGACAGAAGTTGAAACTTGGTGTTCCCTTTTCTTTCTAGCTATTGCTTTACTTTGAAATTTGTTTTGGGAAGGGTTGGGGTTTTCTCAGGTTTGGCTAGGGACATTGCTGTCTCTGGAACTGCATGTAGGACAGTTGTTTCCCAGTGGGTCTGTCCTGAGAGGAGAGGACCAGTGGGGACTTGGAAACCCTCTCAGACTATGTGGAGTGCTGGCTCTGGTCTGTCTTGTGAATTTGGGGAGAGCATGCTGTGGAAAGACAAATTGGGGTAGGTCCAGACATTGTGGCACTGCCTCTCTGTTGTAGAGCTAAAGCACCATTTCCTTCATAAAAGAAGTAAATGTGTCTGGACCATGACTGTACCACCGTAACCACATCTGACCTTGGGAACTGTGTGATTGGCATGGTTAACACTCGCATGGGAGAAGTCTCTTGAGCAGACTGACAAACGGCCCCCTGGAAGTATGAGCTGCAGCGTGGCCCAACCCCACTGGTTTGGTAGCTGGTTAGTACATTCCTATGACTTCATGCTTTCAAGACTGGCGAAAGGCCAATGACTTTTCACCTTGCCAGAACACTGCATGCACACAGCTGGGTTCAATCCCTAGAAACAAAACAAAAATAATAAGGATGCCAAAAGTGATAACTGGCCAGGCGCTGGTGGCACAGGGAGGCAGGTGGTTCTCTGAGTTCAAAGCTAGCCTGGTCTACAAGAGCTAGTTCCAGGACGGGCTCCAAAGCTACAGAGAAACCCTGTCTYGAAAAACCAATAAAAAGGACCAGTATTTTAGAGAACATGTCACTAGTCACTCACATTCTCTAGCCTTCCAAGATGTTGTAAATGGTTTTGTCATAGAGAATATTAACACTGGTTTAAAAGCTAAAGAGGAAGAGAGCATCGTTTATGTTCTTTAACCAGGGGAGACTGCTACTTTCAGTGGACAGTTGTCTCAGTAAATTAAGATAAAGAATTCAGTGTTGGCTATGCGTAGCTCAGATAATGCTTGCAACCCTGCCTCAGCGTTTCAGGTGCCAGGATCTGCACCACCACGTCTTGCCCCCTGGTGGATTGGGGCAGCACCAGTTGCAGTCTCATGAAGTAAGGGGCAGATATGCAAACACTCGGAACAGTGAATCTGGAGCACAGAAGTGATAAACTAGAGGTGGTTCTCATTTGGAAATTTAGGATTCGCAATACTCATTTTAAGTTGAAATTTAGTTGGGGGCATTTCATTCTAGATGGCTAGTTTTATAGTTTTATAGTTCCTGGGAAGAGTCCATTTTGCTTGCTACCATTCTTTTGAAGCCTGTATAATTAGTGAATGAACAAACCAGTGTACCCTTTTCCTAATCCCAAGTTACGGGTTCCCAAAGACCCTGCATTCATTTCCGCTCACTATAGTGACAGATGATATTCGAGAGGAAAGTTAATGAAGCAGGTAGACTGCTTGGTCGGTGGGAGTTTCTCTAGGGCTTGCACCGGCTTGGGACACACCTTGCAGGCTTGTCCTTACAGACATGCTCAGTGCATCTCGAGGCCTCTTGTGGCAAATGCTTACAGAAGCGGGGCTAGCTTTGAGGTACGGCACTCCATCAGTGCCAGCTGTGTGGCAGTCTCTGGCGCCTTAGAGTTGGAACCTCCCGGGGAGGCTGAAGACAAAGCCACGCGGTCAGTGTGCTCTATAGAGCAACCTCAGGCATACTGCAAGAGCCGGAGGGTGCCTGTGGAAGCTACACTTGTCTCCAGGAAGGCCCGATGATCAGAAAGCAGTTACTATGCCTGGTTTGGATGGATGGTCTCTGGAAAAATAAGCTGAAGATATCAGTGCCAAAGACTGAAGGTCACCAGTGGCTATTATGTGGTAGGAACAGTTAGGAGGTGTGACAGGCTGGATGCAGCTCAGCTGCTGTAGCATTCTTGTGATCTCAACACTGGGAAGGGGAGACGAGGAGCAGAAGTTTGGGGTCATCCTTGGCTACGCAGCAAGTTTAATGTAAGCCTGGCATCCACAAGACCTAGGGGGGCAAATCGTGGGAGTGTATGGAATACTGATATCTTGGTTGAATCAGCAGCCATATTTTTCTAGATTTTGAACTTTTTTATTTAGAAAATGATTGTTTTGTTCATGTGTTGAGTGTGTGGCTGCCTGAAGATGATGTTGTATCCCGTGGATGGACCTCCAGTTACTGCTGTGAACCACTAGATGTAGGTGCTGGGCACCCTAACTCCAGTCTTCTGCAAGAGCAGCAAGCTCTCAACCTGTAAGCCACTTACCCCAACAGAATCTGACACTCCCCCTCCCCCCAGACAGGGTCTCACTGTGTAGCTCTGGCTGGCCTGGAACTCACTATGCAGACCAGGCTGGCTTGAACCTGAGATCTGAGTGCCTCTTGGGATTTAGGGCACATGTCACTATGCCTGGCAGAATCTTAGGTGAGGGTGGATGGTGCCAACTGAGCTGAGTTAAAGGTACTCAGGTGTGTGGAGCCCTTGATGGCAGGTAGGTGTGCTGTAGTTACCTGACTCCCACTCTGAATCATGCCTAGTTCTGCCACTGCCTGGAAATGGAAATGGGCGTGATTGGTTGATGCTGTGAATAAATTCCCAGACGATCATGTAATAGCTGGAATAAACTTCATTACTTTATTAAAAATGACAATAGAAAAGTACCTTTACACAGTTTATAAAAGCATGGTCAGTGGTGAAGCGGCTCTCCTTACAGCAAGTAGTCTTGGAGCCAAGTGGCACGGAGGGCTTGAGCAGTCCCTCACTCAACACCAGTGTGGCTGTCTGAAGTCACACTGCTGCCCGCCCCCTTTAGTTTCTGGTGAAAAGCCCTTTACTCCAGGCCTTGGTGTTTCTTTTTCCTTTTTCTCTTTTTAATAACCTGTAAAAACTTGACATTCTTATTTCTAATGAAAAATAACGAACCCCCACCAATGATATAACCATTAAAACATGACGTTTTCAACACAAGTAGATCAATAACAAAGATACAAAGACTGTGATTATGTCTAGCTATACCAGCAGCTGGAAATTCTGAGGTCAATATAAGATTACTCATGGCTCTTGTCTGAGGAGCAGGAGAAGCTGCCCTGTCACCACCTCTGGAAATGTGTCGGAATACAACACAAGGCTAACTGGGCTCTGAAGAAGTCTTGAAGCAAGGGTAACCGCAATCATTGCAAATGGCCAAGGTCACGTCCCACCCAGTGCAATGAATGCAGTAGGTAGTCTCAGGATGAGCAAACAGTATTCTGGAGAACATGATGAACGGTTGCCAGACTTTAGAACACCACCAGCCCAGGTAAGCCATTGCTTTGCAGAATCGCTTGAGATGTGATGCCCATTGTCACCAAGGTAGCTGGATGGGCAGCCTGCTTCTCCAGAGGCCTTGTTGGCCTCAGAGGTCCAAACCAAGGTCCCTCCACTTAGTGGGGTGGACTTTATCTTTCCACTGGGAAAGTGAGAACAGTTTATGGAAGGTGAGTGATATATTAGGTCCCACGCTCTGGGTGCTATCATAAATGGTAACAATATAATAAATACAAGTATAAAATGACAATACCTCACTTGGCACAGTTTGTATTGTTGCAGCCATAACTGCCATGGGTTTCAGATGGGTACGCTGTGCTCAGGAGACATTACCTAAGTAGTAATTATTGCCCAGTTGTGAACACTGATGGGAGATGATCCTGGGGGCTTTGATTGTCTTGCAGAGCTCATTTCTACACCATGTTACTAACGTGCCCTGACTCTGGGCCAGGCAGATGGAGTCCACACATTCACAACACAATTGTGGAAATTTCGATGCTGTATTCAGAGACATGCCTCAAACATGCAGCTTATTTTAGAAAAGATAAATGTCATTAAAAAGCATTCAAAAATCAAGTGCAAAAGTGATCTAACCTAGTGTAAGAACTCCCTCCATTCATAAATGCCTGCTAGAAAATACTAACCGTCTTGGCTTTACTGTTGTCTGTGTTCCACCTGAGTATGTCTCCAAACTGTACAGAAACGTCAGACCATGCATTCACAAATAACACATCTATCTTAAAATTGTACAGTGTAAAAGAGTAAAACATTTTATTATATATATTTTTTTCTTTGAGGAAAACAGATGTGTGATAGAGGCTGTGGCAAAGTCTTGAAGGGATCAAAACTGGGCGAGGCGTTTTCAAACCTGAAACAGAAAGAAAATGTGTTGGAAAGCAACCTTGCCAACCGTGTATATCGCTCTCGCTGAGCTTCTATGAGACAAGTGTTAGCAGACTCATGGGTAAAGACTTCAAACTGGGCGTAATCCAGCACTGGAGCCTGAGGCAGGAGGATGAGCTGGGGTTCCAGGCCAGCCTAGGCTACAGAGAATTCTGTCTGGAGAAAACAAAGCAAAGGACCCGGCCAGATGGTTCAGTGGGGTAAGCACATTGTCAGGTCTCATGATCTGAGTCAATGCTGGGGACTCCCGTGGTACGGAACAGGTTCTTGCAAGTGTCTCCACCTTTTTCCACATGCACTGAAGTGTGTAAAATAAAAGCCCCTTCTTCCCTGAACTCTGAAACACATGCTCGTGTATTGTGCTTTGTGGTAGAAGCAGCTGCTCTTTAAGAGCTTGCTTTTTTTGTAGCCCAGGTTATTCAAACTCCCAGTCCTCCCATCTCACAAATACTAGGTATGCACTGCCACTGAGTAACTCCAACCTGGGTTTTGGACTACCGTCTTCACAGCTCCGTAGTGCTGTCCAGGATGCACTATAAGCCCATTTTTATTGTCATTCACTTTATATTCTCCAACTCCCATATTTTCTCACTGACAGGTTAGACTCATGTTGCCAAACACAGAAAAGGTATACATACAAGCAGACTAGGATTCTGTACAGAGAAAGGCTTACGTAATAATGGCCCACAAGTTTTGAGATCCAAATACAATGGCTGTGTAGCTTGGAAAGGCACCAGTGAGAAAGTGAGCTGTGCTTTCCAGAGCAGGAACAGACCTGCAGGCGCACCGCTGCGACACTAACGCTCTTGTCTCCCAGTTGCTGCAATCCTAACAACACGCCAGCAGCTGCTTCCTGTAAAAAGCTGTAGGAACGTTGTAGCCTTTCAGTGACCACTTCCTTCTCTGTCCTCTGGCAGCAGCATTCTGAGTCAGAAATGTCTGGCACGGATAAACAGAGCTAAAGCTCCTTTAGGAACCTCTCACTTTCTGCCTCTTCTCACACTTAGTACCACTGGGGACCGCATATCCTGTGATGCTCAAGTCGGGAGAATCTGAATGTGTCCATCTCTAGGCGGGCATGGGTGGTGCATGTTTTTAATCCCAAAAGCATGGGGTCTACATGCGAGTTCCTGGTTAGGGCTACACTGCCAGATCCTGTTTCAAACCAGTCACCAGAAACACTTGCAAAAGTACCTATCTTTTCTGTTAAACCCTGCTTTCTGATGTCTACCTGGGAGTGGGTGGGTACGCATCGGGTGGCATTTCCCTGGCTGGGTGGGAGGAGTGGGTATTGTTTTAAGTGACAGCACCAGAGATTCCTTGTGAGCCTGTGGCCTCATGGCCTGACTCACTTCCTCTCATCACCGATGTTGCCAAAGGAGCTTCAGCTGAAGCACACTTGTCTCAGGAGGCTCCTGTCTTGCTCCCCATAGAGCAGATGTCATGGGGTAATGAAAGTGGTTTGCGGAAACTTTCCACCATCTACAAGTTCTGTACCTCCTGACCACAGTCCATCAAACCCAGACTGTCCTGTAGGGGGTTCCTCACAAGACACAGCTGGGCTCTGGGAATAGGTCTGTGCAGATCCTCCTGGCTCAGAGACGGCCATCTTGGGAAAGCAGCAAGACTAATGACTGATGCTGCTTTCAGTGACCCTGAGAAAGGATGGGCAGGCTGCAGAGAGCAGGTTAGCTTTGTGGCTCTGCCTGGCAGGGGAGGTAGGCTCAGCTCTTGAACAGGAGTCTACAATGGCCTTTGTGCACTGTTCCAGTAGTCAAAGCTGTCACCATCACTATCTGTGCCTGCTCTGTGGCCTTGGGCAGCTCTGTCCTGGGACCATCTTCCCACCAACCCTGAGTAGCAGAAGACGATTCATCTCATATTTCTCCACTGGCTCCCACTCCCTAGGCCCCTTAGTACAACCTTCAAGACTGTCTCAGGCTGTATTTCCCCCCTTTCCTTTTCTACCCCCACTTAGTTACAAAACTCTTGTCTTTGAAAACTCATTTTTTCCTAGGTCCAATCCAGAAGGGCTTTGTAGGGAGAAGTCCCTATAGAACTAGGCAGGAATTATGCTGGATGTTACTTTCTTCCCCGAGACGATCCTCTACCCCAGAGGAGCTAGCAGGGCACACAAAATGTTCCTTCATATAGACACTTGGGCCCTTGTTTTAGCAACGTTGACCTGTCTTCTCCAGTGTTTTTCCATCAGAGCTCTCTCCTTTATTGCCAGGCAGGGTCTGCACTGGAGGTCTAGCTTGGGCTACACACCAGCTCTGAGGCACTCTTCTGTGGGAAGCTAATCCCTCTGGGGTGGGGTGAATAAGCCCCAGATTCTGGCTTTGTACCACTCTCCTTTCCCTCCTGCACACAGGGTCTTTGGAAGTTGGGAAAGAAGGGGGGCAGAACCTATAGTTCCCTGAGCTTTCCAGAACCTACCCTGGAGACGTAATTCTCACATGGGAAAAGAATGTATCCACACTGCCATCTACGTCCCAGACTGAACACAAGGTCAAAATGCAGCTATTTCAGTCCCTGTAAACAAGGAAGAGGTTTAGCTCGGAATGGAGTTCAAACCCTGGAATGTGTTAACAAGGACGTTTAAACAAAATCCAAAGACATCCGGGAACACAAAGCACCACGGAGGGACAGTGGGATGGGTGATGAGGGGCAGATTCTTTTCACAAGAGCCTTTTGGGAAAGGGGATCCAGAACAACATGTAAGTGGTGTCTCAGAAACCAGAACAAAAACAGCTGGTGTCGTGGCTCTGTGTCAGCCTGACAGACACCCTGAAAGTTATCCTGACTTCCCTGTGTCCTCTGCTCGTGCATGAACACTACACAGTAGTGTACACAAGGGAAGACAAGGGAGACTGGCCGGATACCTGACAGCACATACAATCATAAGACGTTGACTTCAGCTGGCCCTGATGTGTAAGCTCACTAGGGCACGCTGCCGCCGCACAGGTGGAGGATACCTAGGGTGGAACAGCCGCCACCTGGGCTTCAGCGTTGCTGAGCTACACTCTACCAGGCACCAGGTAAAATTTCTCACCAAACGAATTAACTGTTTTGGCCATCCATCTGCATAAGCTTGGCCTAATAACTGTTAGTGATTTCCCTCAAAACTTCATGTCTAATAATCCTCTGCTACCCCGACTCCGTCAGACAAACTAATTTTTATACCTGTCAACTTAATCAGTACTAATATAAAGTGAAGTCCTCTGCAGAGACCAGTCTCCAGGGACCCTCCCTGGCCATGTTTATGCATGGCTCTAGCCTAAGGGTAGAGGGAACCCTGCTTCCTCAGCCCAGGTGTGCCTCTGTCAGGCAAGGATGGCTTAGATTGGTGACAAGAACAGCCACCACACTCTCACCCGTCTGCAAGCCATGGTGGTCCCGGGACCTGCAGAGCTATACACTGTCAGTGACATGGCCCTCCGTGCCTGCTTCACGGCCCCCACCTGACCCACCTTTCTGAGCATTCCGGGGGCATCTGAAACTCTAGTCCTGAGCCCCTTGTCGCTTCCTGCTCCTTTATTATTAGGGCTTTCTGGTACTGGATATATCATCTGCTTCTGACACTGGGCTAATGGACCTTGGACAACTACCTGGCGCGGGGGAGTTCAGTGGGACAACGCTTGCCTAGCATGCACAGGGGCCTGGCTTTTACCCCCAGAACTACAACAAACTGCATGAGTGCCTATAAACTGACCTTTAAATCACTCTAGAGAAAGAAAACCCTTCAAAACCAAACCCATGAAGATCAAGACTATCGTGGGCACTACTGCTGAGGACAATGACAAAGGGACCAGATTACAAGGCCATACAGCTCATGGGACGTCAGCTGCACCGCACGGCGTGTCACGCGTGTCATGTATGGTGCCTATGACAGCTTTGTGCTACTGTAGGAAACCGACCTGAGTGGGGGAACATACATTCTGCTGGCGGCTCGCTCCGGTCCTACGAGGTGCTGATCTCAGCGTGAAATTGCTCATGCCCTACAAATGCTGTAATGACCTCCTTGGTTGGCTGCTGCATCTCTGTCCTCGGCAGCAACTTTGCCCTCTTATTTTTTTATAGGCCCATCATAAGGAATGAAATTTGTCTCCTTATTTGGGCTGAGGCATGAAGTGTCCCTGGTATTCTGTTACCCAAAGCCAAGCTCCACAAAGTCACTGGAAGCTGCCGTCTGACGTGGCTGCGAGCAGGTTATCCCGGGTAGTGTATATTGTAATTTCCTTTACAGACTCTACCTAGGGCCAGGCTCGGTGGCACCCACCTGTAACCTCAGCACTTGGCAGGCCAAGGAAGGAAGATCCCAAGCTCCACATCGGCCTGAGCAACCCTGACTTCCAAACTAAACCAACCCTGAGGACTGAAATTCTGATAGCGACTACCAACTGAGAAGAGAGGCCAGAAAAGCCCCATGACACAAAGAACCCCTGGAGAATCTACACTCACCAATTTCAGCAGAGGCTTAAAACATGTCCCCCAGTAGAGAAATGACTTCATTATACTTAATGTAATTGGAGAGTTAAGAGGGGAACACTCTCTATTTTATTTCCAACAAACTGATTTTTCAAATGAAGGCTTGGGAGCTGAGAGGGAGGGAAAAGTTGCATTTTAAGAGATTTCCTTAAGTCATAGTGCTATCGTGAGTGGAGCCAGATTTACTTGAGAAGGCCATAGGTAACTTGCCAACTCTATCGTCAGGCATGATGGCATATGAGCTTCCCAGCACTAGAAAGGCTGAGGCAGGAGAACCAAGGCTGAGGCTAGCCTGGGCTACATATAAGGTACTATTTCAAAACAAAAAGTACCCACTAAGAAGCCAAACTGCCAGTTACTAGCATCCTGGCTGCCTTGAAGTGGCTTGTCACCGGAAGGGTGCGGCGGACACCTGGACTGGTAGTATGCAGATGCCATAGGCCCATGCAGACAGAGGCTGTGGTTCCAGGAGATGCTGGTGCCCATCCTGCCCACACTGGTTGCCACCTGACTTTGGCACTCACCAGCAAAGCTCCAGTTTTGCAGAACAGCTGGATGACAGTCGCCACCAGTGAAGATCGCATTAATACCCACAAGACAGATTGCAGCCGCCATCACACACCCGAGACCTGGGTGGACAGAGAGAGCTGTTAACTGTGCATGGCAACCTTCTCTGTGGTCCTCATGCTGCCTGCCCGGGGGCAGGAAGACCAGCCTGCTCTGTTGGGGCGAGGAGCCAAGCCCAGCCGCCATTGCAGGATGACCTTGCAAGTAGCAGAGAATGCAGGGAACGTGGTCTGGGGACTTGGAACAGTGTGACAGGCTACTGGGCCAGAGGCAAGGGCACTCAGAAGTCACTACAGAGACATTTAAAGAGGGGCAGGTATGAGTCTGGTTTCATAGTAAAAGCTGGGCTATTTGAGGGAGGAAACTACCTAAACTCCCCCACACCCTCTGTCACACTCCCATAGTGACCAAGGGTGCCCCCCCAGGCTGGCTGGCAATAGCAGCCCTAGGGTGCCCCCTGAGGCCCCAGGCACGTTCCAAGCCCATCTACTTTTATTTGGCCATGGGACAAGAAGGATCGAAAGAGTCACATTCTCCAGACATGTTACAGTGGGTCTGCAGGAAAAGAGCTGGTCTGCCGGGCACCTTCGCCGGCTGAGCCTCCTACACAGAGCGTTAAAAGCTGCCGTCCCCCCCATTCCTAGCAGACTTCACGCTCTCCACTGTACTCACCCCATGTGACCTATTATGGTCATTTTATTACTCCATTACCCTCCTCAGTAAGCTATAGTTGCTCACTGAATATTTACTGTTACAAGTTCAAGTGTGATCCTGATAAAGTAGAAACAGGAAGGGCAAGTCAGTCACAAGAACTTCCCTGGCTTCTGAGGCTATTGCAATACGGAGCACAAGGCTGGTCTCTTCTAAGGAGAGAGCAGGGGTGATTGTTGGAGCCACAGCGGCCGTCTGGGCCTACAGGAGGACCTGGCCTTAAAGACAGAGGCAGACGAGGCTGTTCCTCCCAAAGAAGCTGGAGGCATAAACAGCCAAATATCCTGCTGTTTTAGCTCCCAATATCTCCTCTAACCCAGCAAGGCTGTAACTGCACATGCCTGCAATTTCTATGCCGTGGTTGAAGGCCAAGTGAATCTCCCAAGTTCTTAAGAATATTATCTCATCTCACACTAGTCCCCAAGCTCTTTAAAAGACTTGTTTAGCTATATTTGGATGTCCAACAAGGAAGGCCATCACTGTGTTACTTGTAAGGAGCGACAGAAAACGTGTTCCCTTGTTCTTGGTGGAGCTGGAAAACTGATCATTTTCAAAACATCATGTCTTTCAAACACTATCATAGTTCTCTGTCCCATGGCTGGATCATCACCAAAACGCTAGTGATGGGGTGATAACGTGTAGACAGACTAAACATCACTCATGTCGACCACATGCCAAGCCAACAGCGTCGGCACGCTCAGCCCTCCCGGCCACTCTTCCAGGCCTTCCTCACACCACCAGCCAGTGTGAGCCCACACACCCTGCTCCACAGGCTGAGCCCAGGGTCTCCGAGCAGCCGTTGTGTGCAGACTGGGTCCACAGGGCTCCCACAGGAATGTCGGACACAACAGGTATGACCCCCATGTACACCGAGTAAAGAGCTGGATCAGTTTATATTTCGAGTTTAGTCATTTGTTTTATGCTCGCATTAAGAAACCAAAGCAGATAAACTAGAGATTTCTAAGGCAGCAAGGCACAGGGCTGCACGCCTGTAATCTTAATACTCGGGAGATCACGAGGCCAAGAGCAGACTGCTATATAAAAAAAATCCAAACCAGGGGCTGGAGAGATGGCTCAGTGGTTAAGAGCATTGACTGTTCTTCCAGAAGTCCTGAGTTCAATTCCCAGCAACCACATGGTGGCTCACA
>LOJH01010054.1:11877-27827 GCA_001685095.1 Ellobius talpinus
TGGCCTGCAGACATACACACAGACAGAATATTGTATACATAATAAATAAATATTGAAAAAATTTCTTTCCAGAGACTGTAACACTTCCAGAAGTAAATACATAAACACGGTAACACATCTCATGGTAAGCCTGAGTCCCAACTTTCGTCTATTGATATCTGGGGCCAAATCATTCCTTGTTGCATTGTAAGACGTTTACAGCATCCATGATCCAACTGTGACAGACAAAAATGTCTCCTCCTCCCAAGGAACAAACCCTTAGTTGAGAACTTCTGGGCTGTATAAAACATTCTTGAGATGACTACAAAAAGCACTACCTTTAATATAAGACTGGTAACATAAGAATGTCTACTCAAAAAAAATAAAAATCCTTTGGAAAGTGCCTCCATAAGTCACAAACTGAAAGACAGACACAAAACCCAAATCTAATGAAGAACACATATTCAGAAGAGAGGGCCAAACTAAAAGCAGCCAATGGCAAGGAAGAAGTTACTACTTCATGCTGAGACTTTCTGTACCGAGTGGTGGAAAAGCCTGAAAAATACTTAGTAAAGAAGATTACACAACACTACGAAAGTATTTATTGGTTACATGTATTTTACTAAAAATCAAAAAAATTAGTAATGTTAAATAACCCTCCAAAAAACAGACACAGGATCTCAAATTTTTTAAAATTATGTTAAGTATTTAATTAATTTTATACTGATTGTGTGTCTATAGGGTTGAATAGAACATATTTTAAATGAGCAGAAGACTTGCATAGCTCCTTTAACAGAGGATGTCCACGGATCTGGTAAGCAAACAGAAGCATGCTTACCACTTTAAGTCACCAGTGGAAATCAGAACCACAAAAACCTAAAATGTACACCAACACCTATGTCCCCAAGGACAAAGTGTTGGTGAAGAAGTAGAACAACTAGAAATGATTGCTGGTGAGAGTGCAAATTGGTTCAAGCACAGGGTTGTTTAGCAATGTCTACTGAGACTAAATGAGCAAACATTCAATACTCCAGTAATCCTTCTCCCAAGAGATGCCCAGAAGAAAAGAGTGTGTATGTCCAAAGGAAGACACATATAAGGCTACATAACTGTGCCAGCAAGATGGTCCAGTGGGCAAAGGTGCTTCTGTGCATGTGTGATGATCTGAGTTCAATCCTCAGGACCCATGTAAAGGTAGAAGGGAAGAACTGATTCCACAAAGTTTTCCTCTAACCTCCACATGCCCCATTGTGACACATGTGCATATGCATTGGTGGTACACATGTACACATGTACATATTCATTCACATTCTCTCTGTCTCTCTCTCTCTCCCTCCCATACCTGCCCAGGATGCTTTATTTGTCAGTTTGACTGGATTTAGAATCCCTCAGAAGACATGCCTCATAGAATACCCATGAGGGTGTTTCTAGAGTTTACTAAGGGGGGAAGACCCACACAGAATATGGGCTAGAGCCCTGGACTCAATCAAAAGAGAGGAAACTGAGCATCAAGGGTCCTCTGTGTATCTTGACTGCAAATGCGATGTGACCAGCCACAGGGTACAGTCTCCAAGGAGCTTCTTCCCTTACGTTGCTTTATGACTGTTAAATCTGTCACAGCAATGATAAAAGAAACTAGCACACAGCCTGAGCCCAGCAAACAACCAGTCTCCATGAGCAGAAGAAGCCAGGTATCACCTGTAATCTCAGCATCTGGGAGACTGAGGCAAGAGAACTGACACTATACTCAAGTAATGTCCATAGGAAGACAGCTAATAAGGCTACTTACAACAGGACTGCACTGAGAGTTACATGTTAGCCTAGGCTACAGGGTAAGACCCAAGGAAGGGAGGGAGGGAGGGAGGGAGGAAGTGGTAAGAGTGAAGGGACCAACAAGCACCACTGAGAGAAGTCTTGCCATTCCTGTTTACTCCAAGCATAAGCAGAGGCAGAGGAACGAAAAGATGTCATTTATATTCCAGAAAGTTCCCTGTTAGCTGTGTAAACACCAATCGGTCAAAAGCCAACCCTGGATGATGGAAAAGTGAATCTAAAGAAATGACAGAACTTCACAATCTACATAAAAAAGCCTGACCTTGAATCTTGAGAGAGCTCATCCAGATCATCATGGATATTCTACAAATCCTGGAAACTCCAAAATGTGAACACAAGATACAGGCAAACATCCCCATTCAGAAGAATAGAATTAACAAGGCATGTTGACAACATACCTGTAATCCCAGCAGTTAGGTGGCCGAGGCAAGAAGATAACAAATTTGAAGCTAGTAAAGGCTATAATGGAAAGTTTGGGCCAGCTTGCACTATATAACAATACCCTAGTCTCAGAAAAGGAAGGAGGGGGCTGAGGGTGTAGCTCATCAGGACACATGATTGGCAGGAACACCAGTCTGCCCCTGACCCTTTGCAGTCGGTGAAAGAGCCCATCACACAGATAATGTGAACAGTGCTGATTCTGAACTGGAAGGCCAGCAGATGACTAAAGTGCCATCTCTGGGACCTTCCAAACTCAACTTATAGTTAGAGCAGGGCTTGTCTAGGGCTGCAGCTCAGTGGACAATGCTTGTCCAGCATCCCTAGATCCACGCAAATACTCAGTTTCTCAATGATATCGATGTAATCACAGTTCCAGTGGGCTTCAGAATGCGGTGTCCACTAGAGTTATGTTTTACTTTGAACGACAGTTGTTTGCTATTTTGGCTATGACTTTACTCAATAAATAATTTCCAAGCACTAGCTCTGTGTTATCTCTAGCTATCCTTCTAACTGAGAATGAAACTAGGTCCCTGACTTCAGTGGTTAGTATTCTAGTTGAGGAGATAGAAAGTAAGGAAACATGACATGCTATCAGATACCGATCTGCTTTCAGACAGAAACCAAGGTCAGAGGGCATGGAACATTGAAACACACCTCCAGGACACTGGGGCAGCAGCTAAAACTGAAATACCAATAAGCATTACACCATTTTCCTCCCTCTCTCCTTTTTTGGAGAGGTATCAGGCCTGAGTCCTATTACCAGGGATTTGCATATGTACTGCATCCATACAGGTGCTTCTCTAACAGGTGAACATCTGGTACTAGGGGACAATATATGTGCATTACTTTGTTTGTTGAATGTCTACTCATAAACTGAGTGATAAAGTCATAAGTTTGCATTCTAACAGGCCTGGCGGGCAGGGACTAAGGAAAGGGAGGAAGGCTGGGACCTTCCTAAGGAAGAGAGAAAATTAGAGAGCAGAGGGTAGGAGAGCTACAGTGAACAAAGCAGGCTGCACATGTGGGAGTCTAAACCTGAGCAGCTTCCATAGGACATGAGAATAGGCTACAATGTCCAGGCTCTACCACTAAGTGTTGTCCCCTGCCCACTCTCAGCACCAACATGATACGAGGTATAGCTTTACCACAGACAGAACCACGGACACAGGAAAGAAGTCTCCCAAGAGGCCACCGAAAGTAAAGGCAGAAAAAATAGGAAACAAAGGGCAATGAATTCCCCAAAGATTCTAATGAAGATTCTATCTAAATTGCAATGGCATTCACAGTGAGAAATTCAAATTAGATTTTAAAATGACACCTCCACAGTCTTTATTTATGAAAATGGTGAACATCAGATACATGTTTTGCTGTGGGATAATGGTCTTGTATACTGTAAAGATTTGTCACTCGTATTGGTTTAATAAAACGCTGAATGGCCAGTAGCCATGCAGAAGTATAGGTGGGGTGACCAGACTAAGAATTCTGGGGAGAGGAAAGGCAGAGAGTCAGTCACCAGCCAGATACATAGGATGTAAGATAAGAATGCCTCACTGATAAAAGGTACCAAACCACATGGCTAAACATAGACAAGAATTATGGGTTATTTTAAGTTATAAAAGGTAGTTAGTAATAAGCCTGAACAATAGGCCAAACAGTTTGTAATTAATATAAGCCTCTGTGTATTTCTTTGGGAAAGAACAGCTACGGGACAAGGCAGGACAGAAACATCTGTCTACAATGTTTAAATGAGTAATACACAAATGTGGGAACCTCACAAAGAACAAAGGCACTCTTATACACTGAACTCACATTAGAAATGATGAGAATGCCTATCAGGGACATGCAAGGACACACATAGTTCAATAGGCCACTGAGCTGTGGTTAGAAGTTCAAGGTCTGCCCTTGAACTTGGACAGAACTGTTCTAAACCCAATTCAAAAAATATAGACATCATAGCACCCAGGAAGCAGCTCCCAAATTGTCTATTCCTCATGTGCACATGTGCACACATCCCTCCTTCTAGATCATTTGAGCCAAGGAGGTCTAAGGCTGTAGTTGGTGTAGAGTGCTTCTCCCATAGCACGAGGCACTAAGCTCCATCCTCAGTGCACTTCTGAAAAAACAACTAATAGACAGGGAGTCCTCTTATTGAGCTTCTCTTCCTCTCAGCAGTCACAAAAGCATGGTCACAGCTCTGTCCCACAGGGACTGCCATTTGCAGCCATGAGTTCCTGGTAATGTACACAAAAGCTCTTCCTACCCACCACCCTCACCCCTGCACTTCTTCAGGACAGCCCAAGCATTCCATAAATGGATGTTGCTGACCTGAAGAGAAAAGGCACCCAGCAAAGTCATAGGGACACTGTGAAAGCAGAATTGTTATTGCCCTTCTACACCTCCTAACTTCCACTGTGGCTCTAGTAGCTACTGAACACAAGAACCCAATGCTCACTCATCTCAGCACCTTTGGTCCGCTAACCTGGTGTGTCATGCCATCATTACCTCTGACTCTGTTCCTTCATCCTCACTTCTGTTGCTCACAGCCCTCATTTAGTAGCTGTGGCATCACTATGAAATAAGCTAAGAACAAAGCATTCCTAATGGAACCTTTGTCTCCAGAGAAATGCTTAAGTAAGGATAGGCTAGAGAGTGGCACTAGAAAGCAATACCCACAGCTACTTTCCACTCTGATGCCAAAGGAACTCTGTGATGTGTGATGCAAGAGTAAACAGATTTTTACCTGACACACTTCCATGCATTTATGTTATGAAAAATGCTGCATAGGATGTTCTCCAAATAGTTCAAACTGAAAAAGAAATCAACTGTCACATGCAAAGTCATTTACAACAGCGTGCATCAAATTAACAGTGAGAGCAATGGATCATATAACCCATCAAATCAAACAAGAATCCAGGAATCCTTGTTGACATGAACCACTGAATAAACCAATAAATAGGGAAGTAGGGGCAGCTATTCCTCAAAAATAAAAAAATTCCAATACCTGCAGAAGAAAAACAGAACAGAAAGTTTCCAGTTGGCACACATCACAGTCACACATGCCTAGTGCAGAGGACAGTGGCAGCACAAAAACTAGTATATGAGAATACTTACTTGCTGTCAAAGCATCCACTTTATTGGAACAAACATTAATAAAGCACATTAATTTATGTGTTCCCTGAGGAGGACACAACTTGACTTCTATGATACTCTTGCCAAAAACATGATCTCAGTTTAATGTGAAAAACTTCAGATAAATATTAAATGAAAGATGTCTATAAAGTGGCTTCCAGAGTATTCTTCAAAACAATGCCAGGGTCTGAAAGGAACTGAGAAGATAGAGAAATTGTCAGCAAAAAGGAGAGCAGCTACGGGGAGCTCTGTGCCACCACTGACCTCCTGGATCATGTCTTACACTGCAGCTGCGTAAGGCATTACTAAGTCAGACTAGGCAACATGAGTGTGAGCTCAATTTTATAACTTGTCTATAAGCACAAAAGTTTTTCAAACTAAAAGCTAAACAACTGAGCAGGGTATAATATGCATTATTGCCAAAAATGCATAATCTCAACCTAACTTGAGAAATCAGATAAGTACAAATGAGTGACTTCCACAAGTACTCTCCAAAAGAGTGCCAGGGTCGTAGAAAACCTTTGTGAAGTTGGGGGTATGGCCCAATGGCACTAGATTCAATCCCTAGCAACACACACACACACACACACACACACACACACACAGAATTGGATTCTACCTGCAGTTTCTGACCTCTAATCCTAGAAAGCATCTAAAGATAGGGAACACTACAAGCTGGTGCTCAGAGTCTTCCACATAATTTAGTGCATGTTCCTAAAAGGCTTGTTTGTTACAGGACTTTTGCATGACAGCAAGTGCATGTCTTGCGCTGCTATAAGACAGATACAAGTAAAGCCACAGCAACCAGGACAAACAACTGTCTGTATTTAATCACAACTGTCATGGCACACTGAGAACCAAAAGTTACCACTCTCTTTCTGCTTCTTGACAGGGTCCCAAGTTCAGAATAGGCTGTAGCAGGTGCAGCAGTAACTGTAACTATGGTTGTTCATCTCTTCTGTCACCAGAACCCTGATTAGCTGGAGGTTGCCTGCCCAGCAAAGATACCCAATTCAAGACTGCCATACTACACTCTGAAGTAAAACTCACTATGAATGAATTCTCTCACACTGAAACAAGATACACAACTAATACACAAATCATTTTCTCCACAAGAGGAAATCCAGGTAAACATGCAACAAGTCACCTAAACTGGGAAATGAATAAATTTTAAACCCTGTTAAACCCGTACTCGATTTTAAAGTTTCAACACAGAAAAAAGTATGTCTTTGTGAAAATTCTTATCCTCAACATAAGCTGATGCCCGTGTCATTAACTGACATGTTATACAACGATTACCAGTTAAACAGACAGCTTATTCTCAGACCTGTATCTTTTTCATTTGATCATTCAGCATAGTAAGGAGAGTAAAATCTAATTGGAGTTGATTCCACTTTCACACAGATATGTAGTTTGTAATCTGAGTTTAAGCCAAATCCTATTTTTCCACCGATTTCTATCACAAAACTGGTTACAATGTTGCCATGTGGAAGTCTCACATGGAGCTGACCTGTGGTTACATTCTCATTTACTTGGAGCATTTTCTTAGCTGTAAAACTGCAAGCTGGAAAAGCCAGGTTCTGCCTTTCCCCACCAGTCCTTTCTTCTCTGGCTCCTGTTCACAAACTGATGGAAATTTTACCCCTATTGAGGGCTCTCAATCCTTAGAAGCCTTTTCTAGCATGTGGCTTAGTCAGTTTCTAAATTTAGCTCTTGGACTTGGAGTGTTAAAATCAAGCTGCAGTACAAGGCTCCACCAGCAGGTGCTGCATCAACACCAGGTGGGCTCTCAGTGCTTGCCTGAGGCTCCTGTCATATGCTTACAACCTTGTAGAAGGATACAGTGATTGCTAAGCACCAAAGAATACAATCTCAGACAACCTATTCTCAGGTTCTCCCTGTTGCGGAGCTGTTATTCTACTTCTCAATAAAGCCTTGCCTGCCTGCTCTTCNNGGGGGGGAAGAAAAGACTACAGTGCAGGATCTGGAAGGACACCTTTGGAAGACCAGACACCCAAGCCTCCAGTACCCAAGGGAAGAGGAGCTGAGGCCTGGCAAAACTCCATTTTAAAACAAACACTATAAAGCAAGCTAAAATCAGTTCACTTGAACTAACAAAAGTGCCCACACCAAGAAGCCCTTGACCAAAGAAATATTCTGGAAAAAGAGAACACAGGAAATAACTTTGTTTAGGTTTTAGACAATCAAGAAATAAGTGACCAAAAAACATTAAAATAAAAAAATACAAAGAAATCTAAATCTTAAAGAAGTTTCTGATTACTAGAAGTTAGTCATGATGCATTTAGAATAAAACTCCAAACACTGGGGAACAATGTGATGCTCTCTACTAACGGGCACAGATTTGTCAAGGACCAGGGTCACACCACAGACACACGGAGCTGTGGAGCACTTACTCTGAGCCTTGACAAAGGAACTCTCAAGCTGGCAGTCAGATGAGAAGAGTCTTCAGTTCTGAAGAGCTAGATACAGACACTCAGGAAGATGATTCTAAGGGGAAATCACAAGCTAGAAATGGAATATAGACACCCTTTCCCTGAGGCCTGGAAAGGGCTGTGACAGAGCTCACAGATATTTCTCTGGGGGATGGTTCTCATGTTCCTGGTAAAGATGAAGATTCTCAATGCAGAAACAAAACAAACAAACAAAACCTAGAAGGCAGATCCTGTGATGAAAATGTCAATCAGGGTGTAAATACAACACAGTGGGTGCTCTCCTCCTTCTTTCTGAGTGCTAAGACACAGACATTGCATTGCCCCTGGAAAAGCATGAGAAAGAGCCCTTTACCGCTCCAGAAGAAAAGACAAGGACAGCAGTCAACGGCAACATCTGTATTTACTGATTTATGACTTAACACTTTCGAAAGTGATGAGACTATTCTAAAACAAGAAAAACAGCTGGACTCAAAAGATGGTTTTCAATGAGTGATATGGCTAATCTTGGTTGTCAACTTGACTGCATCTGGAATTGACAAAGACCCATGCTGCTGGGCACTCCTATAAGAAACTTCTCTTAATTAGATTAGAAGAAAGACCTACCCAAACCTGGGTCTTACCTTCTGGAGGTTGGTGGTCCACATGAAAAGACATAGAAGAAGGAAACTTTTTTTCCGGCTTTCCTTCACTCTTGCCGGCAAATTCACAATCCTGTTGTGCAGTCGGTATTAAATCTTTAAAATTCTAACGGAGACTGAAGACCAGCAGCTCTCCAGGAACCCTCTAGAACGTCAGCATCAGATTGCGACTGCAGAGACTTACAGCCTTATGGACCAAATAACTACCAGATTATTTACTTTTCTGTAGTGAGACAGATGCTGAACTCCTTGGATCACAGACTGTTCATTCTACCAGTTGTGTGTGTCTGGGTAATACAGAACAGCTGCTCCTTAAATCTGCTACCATATTCCTGATGCACACCTGAGCTGATAGGTTGGGTCTCAGGTTATGCCCCCGTTCTAAGCTGCCTAGAGTGCTTATTCCAACAGGCACTTAATTGGAAATCCTGGTTAAGAAACTTTCTACAGGCCAGACATGGTGGAGCACATCCTTAATCCTAGCATTTAGGAGGTGAGGGCAATTAAATCTCTGTGAGTTTGAGACCAACCTGGTCTATATAGCAAATTCCAAGTCAGCTGGAATTACATAATGAGCCCTTGGTTTGTTTTTGTTTTGTTGGTTTTTTGGTTTTGTTTATTTTTTAAAGGAAAGGAAGGAGGGAAGAAGGGAGGGAGGGAAGAAGAAAAGGAGGGAGGGAGAAAGGAAGGAAGTGGTGGTGGTGGTGCACGCCTTTAATCAGCACTTAGGAGATGCAGGCAAGCAGATCTCTGAGTTCTGCATTTAAGGCCAGCCTGGTCAACACAGCAAGTTACAGGACAGTCAGGACTACACAGAGAAACCCTATCTTGAAAAAGAAACAAACAAAGAAGACTCACAGAAAAGAAAACAAAACTTTCTACAAACGTTCATTAGGCATTTTCAACTTAAATGGTCCCTTCTGTTCCTTCTTTTCATCATTTAGTGATGGTTATGTTTTCTTTGGAAAAAGAATTACAGCAGTTAGCTAGGTATGGTGTACAGCATGCTTGTAATCCTAGCACAGAGGCAGAAAGGTGACCATACACTCAAGGCCATCCTAGGCTACATAACAAATTCCATGCCAACCCAGGGCAATATAACGAAATCCTGTCCCCAAAAAACAAAACAAACAAACAAATAAAATAAAATAACAAAGAATGAGAAGGTTAAGGAGGAGGAAGAAAATAACCATGGTGTCAGACTGCACTGACAGGTTAACAGTGTGGCACCCTGGGTTCTGGAGAGGAGAGTTAGTTTTCCACCATGCCAACCTCACTTTGAAATAAGCCATTTAACACTATTTTAGATTACAGAAAACATTAAAACCTGTATAAACTTTCAAGACTAAAAACACAAGTTCCCAGACTAACCACAGGACTGTGAGGACTGGACAGTTCTGAATTTATGCCTATCCTGTGGCTCTGGTCTCTAGGCTTTCAGGAGGCTCTTCATTATCCTTGCCCACCAAGAGATTGGAGGAGAAAAGGTTAAAAAGACTGATGTATCCCAACACCAGAAAGAAGAAAATCAGAAAAAAAAAAACCCCAAAAAACAAAAACCTGTAACAACCAAGTAACCTGGGCTGAAGGATGCAGACAGTGACAATTACAGCAAGCCCAGGGGCTTCACACAGGTCAGCTCCTTCTGTTCACTTTCCCCTAGAAGCTGGGGCTGTATCTTCGCACCTTACAGTCAAGGAAAGCACAGCACTGCCCACTGTGGCACAGTACAGTGCTAAGTAGTGGCAAAGTAAGTAAGCCCTCCCAAATCAGCACCAGAGCCCACCCTGGTTACTCCATGGCACCAGCTGAGTAAAGCAGCCCATTCCAAATTCCATTTCCACAGCAAGTGAGATGGACCAGAGATGTGACTTATGTCAAAGCCTGTGCTCGTCTCACATGGCCACTGGGCTTTTACCACACAGATTACCCTCTACTGCTTTGTTCTGCCTATACCACACTCAGGATCCTCCAGTTTGGGGCCCTTGCTAATGAGGCCTCCCAGCTAGCCCACATAAGTGACTACACCCCAAACCTAAAGTTCACACACATGTGTATACACGCACACATGCACACACAGAGAGAGAGAAAAACACTCAGGGGCATACACAATGCCAAGGTGCTCAAATGAAAACTAAGAATAAAGGCATAACACTTGCAAATGACAAAAAGCCACACCAAATGTCAAATGTAGGACTCCAGGACATTTTAAATAAAGAGGCCAAGTTTTAATCTGGCTCATCAACAGTTTTTTAAATTAGACAAACCTGAAAGAAAAGCTGTATTATCATTCTTCATAATGTCCTAACCTTGAGGTTTAGAAAGGCAAAGCAATTTCTATGAGGCAAGGATCATGTGACTTGAAATAGCTGAAATATCTGGCAGGAAGGAGACGTATTTCTGAGAGGAATATTTCTATAAAGCAAGCACACTGTAAAACTGAAACAATGAATGGACGTTGGTAGAAGAATGCTCACCTAGCAAGCACCATTTCCTAGGTTCTATCTACAGTGCGTGTACATGTACACACACACACACACACACACACACACACAGAGTCATCTTTAAAATGGGTAAATAAATAAGTAAAAATAAAGTAATACATAAAACTATTCCATAAAGCAATAAAATGCAATTACCACATCTAGAAAGCATAACAAAACACTATGGACAAATGTTTTCTAAAAGAGCCACATCAGCCCAATTCAGGCTGCCAAACTGCTCAATGAAAGGGAGGGACAGCAGCTACCATTCCTGTCCTCCAGTCAGGTGAAGCAAGACAGAAGTGGACCCGAGTACAGCAAAGGAGTCCAGAGGAGACACCTGCTCAGCTCAGGGCGGGCACTGCAGCACTGGCTCTATCCTTTCCTGAAGCAGTGATGGGACCCCCAAACACAGAAAGCCAAAATAAACCCTCCAGAGATTTGTGTATGACACTTTCACTTAGAACTCCCTAAAATATAATACCTCACACACTTTGAGAAACATAAGCAAATCACCTGCAGTTTACATAAACTGTTAATTTTTTCAACTAATGAATAGAATATAAATTAATTTTTTTAACTTTTACCAATTTGTTTCCTAATTTTTTAAGTTTTTAGTTTTTATTAAATCTATCCATTTTATCTATGAATGTTTTGCCTAAATGTGTGTCCATGTACTGTATGAGTGCCTTCTGCCCACGGAAGTCAGAAAAGGATGTTAGATTCCCTGTAACTGGAATTACAGATGGCTGTAACACATCATGTAAGTGCTGAGAATTGAACCCTGCTCTTCTGCAAAAGCAACAACAGCTCTTAACCTCTGAGTCATCTCTCCAGCCCCTACAAATCAATTTTAATTTTCCTAGAAATACAACACACAGGGTACCTTTCTTATATCCCATAAAGTTCAGCCTATAAAATCTCTTGATAATCTCACTTTCAAAAAGCTCAGTGACTTTAGTCAGTGAGAAACTGCTGCTTGTATTGATCCTGGATGCTGATGAAGCCAGATACACTTAAAACTATGTGGTAGTAGTTCTGCAAATATGAAAATGATGAAAGAAAGGTACCTGAATACCCGTTAGCTTAAAAGCAAAGTGCTTAGGGACCTGTAAGAAGATGGGCACACATGCACAGGTCCATTCTTCCCCACCCTGCTCACCTGGATGACTTTATAGAAATAGGCATACTGGCGTGCTGTGTTTTTATACTGGCTGAAGACATCATGGATGGCTTGTGTCGACTGAAGACATCGCACTTCCTCTTCTTCAAAGTAGAGAGGGGTGTCATATTCACTGGGGAGAGTCTGAATGTACGGCTGCCAGAAAGAGTTGGGGCTGGCTCGCTCACACAGCAGATGAAAGGCCAGTGCAATGTTTCCCATGGCCTGGAGAATTCGGTCTTGAGAATATAGGGGCCCTGAATCAATCCAGAAGTTAGCAATGTAAATGTCATGGACTCCTTTAAAAAGCCACCCCTTAAATATGCAAAAACCACAGTGCAAAACTCTAAGGTCACATGCATCCTTCTCTGGACATAAAATGGAAAACATTTAATATGGATTTGCAGACCTATATCATCAGTTGAAAAACAACCAAGCATGATCTTTTATTGTTAAGAATGAAATTTTATATATCTATACAGCTTGTAGATTGCCTTAAACAAATTATTCTTACCCAATACTGAATTCTTAGCAGACTCAACAGTCATCAGTAGCTTTCGTGGAACCCATAAAAACAATTCTTCTGCCTAGAGAAAAAATAAGAAAAATAAGACTCTCACAACATGATCTCAACCACATCTACTGTCAGAAAGCCAACCACAAGAAATACAACACAGCTATATATCAGCACTTCTAGAAATCAGGTATGTTTTAAATATTCACATATGTACTGTAGTTAAATGAGTAGGAGAATAACATAAAATCCTATTTCTGGGAGGAAAACTGGCACTACATGGTCCTTATGCTGATGAAACAAAACAAGACTTCCCGCGTTAATTTGAAGCAAGTAAAACATCTGGAGTAGAACACAAAAGTATGTTTTATTGCTTTCAAGTTATAAAAATGAAATAATCCTTACCCTCATATTTTACAACTAAAGTGCTTCTTCTGCTGAGGTCATGGACCAGAGCAGAATCCCTGCTGCACAGGGATTCAAATCACAGCACTGGCTAAAGTACCAGCCCACAAATGTCCTTGACCTGACTATTCTGTTCCCAATATATATATGGGGATACAGGACTGTGTATGGCTGTGCTTATGTCTACTGCATAACCCAGCCTAGAGCTCTGTCATGGAGGACAGGACCAGGACGGGGTCAGGTGAGAGCTAGGAAGAAGGGCCTCCACAGAACCCAATATAGCACCTTATAAACCTGCACCTTCCAGCCTCCAGAATATGAGGAGAAATGTTCCCAAGGAAAGTGCAAGACAGGCCACAGCTAAGATATTGGGCAGTACTGGCATGAATGAGGCTTCTTACCTGTTACATGAAAAAAGCCTGTGGCATCTTGCCTCTGACAGTGTCTAATATTTCAAAGCTTTTCTGTTTTCTCCCCTGCTGTAGATTATAAGTATCATGCAGGGAAAAAACTCATTGTTTTTCGGCAAATCTGGCATAATAACAAATGAATATTCCTCACACAGTAGGTACTCAACAGATATCTAATATGCCAGAGTTGTCAGGACAAATGGAGAGAGCTTGGCCAAAAAGCTATTGGAGGCATGAGGGGACCAAAATCATAATATCCATTTCTTCTAGCCAACTTCACCAACTGAAAGATACAACACTATAATAAAACTCAACACCAAGTCACAGGCACACTGGCTCCACACAGACCCCTTACGTGAGCTTGCCCTGTAAGGCCCGGGGTGGAGAGCACAAAGCAGATGAACACCCTGAGCAACCAGCACCCACAGGCTAAGCCCAGTTCCTCACCCCCAACTGGCAAAAAGAGACTAAGTTATGCCCCTCCTCTTCAGGACAGCAGGACTGAGGAGCAGAGAGACTGTCTCAAAAGTATCTCTCCAGATGTCTAGCTCTCCTCTCCTCTTCTCTCCCTACTGTTTATGGTGCTGCCATTTCCATGAGTGGCACTTTCAGTTATCCAGAACAAGGGTCAACTTCCACATTGCCTCCCTTACCTCCATCCATCACAGGATCCCATGTGCTCTCCTCCCACAGTCAGTCCAAATCCTCTTCCTTAGTTGACTCTCAAAATGCTATCAGGCATGTTCTACGGTCTTCTCATGGAGGGTTATAAACGCCTGGCTCTAAGGCTGGGCTAATGACACATCTCCCCAAGAGGGTGAACTGGCAGGAGGCTCTTCGGACAGGCTATGTGGTCACTAAAGGGACTGCAGCCCACAAGGATAGGGAATGCTGCCTATGTACCCACAAAGCTTTAGAGAAACCTTTGGTGTCTCTGTCCCATATGTTGAGCTCAATCTCAATACCATGCAATGGTTCAAACACACTTAAATCCCCTTAGACCAACAGATAATAAACTCACCTTGATGTCTCTTGTTGCTCTCAAACCAAAGCCCTCTTCTTTGAAGTTAACCATTTCAAACCCCTCGACAGAAGCCCCGTTTTCAGAGGCCCATTTCATTAGATCAGGGAAGTAATCTTCTCTTTTCCCATCAAAAGTAACAGACAGACCTATATCATCCATGTTGGAAACAAGAGCTACTTTAGGTAACATGTCATCATACAGCTCTAGAGCATACAGGCAGAGCACAGCTCACACTGGCTCTTGTCTTAACACCCATACCTTGAAATAATCAAAATTAATCACCAGGTAGTCATGGTACATATCTGAGCAAGCTCCAGGAAAGGTGAATTAAAATCCCAAGCTCTCTGCCAGTCACAGAGAAGTACATCCTGACAATATGTGACAAGAACATTGAACACAAGGTGCCTCTACTAGATAGTATTAATAGCAAAGGCAGAGAAGACTTAGTTACTACAACTGTGGCTGAGATCTGCCAGATAGTGGCTTTCCTCTTAAGTCTGATATGTCATCTCGCTTGTCACAATGTCCTTAACACAAAACTCAATCCATAAAATCAGTAGCTAGTCTCTGTGCACTGGTGCTTGGGGAGAAATGAGGATGCTTTGCAGGCCTGAAACTAAGGACATAGAGATACAGGGCTAACACCAGCAACTAGAGGAGTCTAGATGAGTGTGATCTGAAGGTATCCACAGATAAAACACCATGAGTGACACTGTGTGTTTAAAAGCCAGGCATGTGGCTGCAGAGATGGCTCAGCAATTAAGAGCACTGGCTGCTCTCAAAAAGCATCCAGGTTCGATTTCTAGCACCCACATGGTGGCTCATAACTCCAGTCCCAGAGGATCTGATACCTTCTTCTGGACTCTATGGGCACCAGACATGCACATGATGCACTTACATATACGTAAAGCAAAACACTCATACACACAAAATAATAAAGCATAACTAGGGAAAAAAGTTAAACTCAAGCACAACAGTATTTATGTAAATTTATATATAATTGTGCTTGTATTTATAGTTATATGGGCTTATGGGGAATAGAAACATTCCTGGTTAAAAAAAAATACCTTGAAAGTAAGAGCAGTATGGAACTCTACCTGGAATATTTTTTTAAACCAAATACAAAAATTAAAAGAAAGGAAGAGGGTAAAGATGAGCAAGTGGGAAGAAAGAAGAGAAGACCTGACACAATAAAGTTCAGCAAGTGTTCCATCTGGGTAGGAGAATCTCACCCCCTTCTTTTCTGGACTTGCCATCAAGTTTAAAATAATCAGGAAGGTGAGAAGTCATGCACTCGAATAACCGTCACACTCTTGTAGAGTGGGGAAAAAGAGGCATGCTATTAACATGGGGACAGGCACAGACCCACTTCACCTCCCTGTAATGTTTCCTGACACATTTCTTTTTTGGGGGGGTGGGGAGGGGTTGAGACAGGGTTTCTCTGTAGCTTTGGAGGCTGTCCTGGAACTAGCTCTTGTA
>LOJH01010055.1:513-10743 GCA_001685095.1 Ellobius talpinus
GCACTAAGACAGAGCCCTACCAGGCTAAGAGGGGCACTCTAGAGATGCACTGTCAGAAGAACTCCTGCTACACAAGGAGGCCAATGGTCATCCACTGGGAAGTTCTTCCCCACATCTTTAGCCTCTCACTTGCAGTTCACCCCTCAGGGCACAGCATCCTTGGTTTCCTCTCAGGTTAAGATCACCCAACAACTTGTTCTTGCCAACAAAATGGGATCAGAAATAGTCACCTGCCACTATGGGTAGAAGCTTTAAGACTCACCGAGTAACTCTCTACCTTTTCTCTGCCCTGGTACCTGCAGGGATCCAGGTAGTTCCCCATCCTCCTCTAAGTCCCCTAGGCAGAAGGATGACAGACAGTGAACCCATATGGGCACTGCTGCTATGATTGATGGTCTTAAGCCATAGAGGTTGAAGTTGTTCGTTTTCCTGTAACCTAACCCATTCTGGTCATGTATTCCCATTCTCTGTTTATCTCCCTTTCTTTCTTTACTTGCCCCTTTAATTTTTAGACAGGATCTCCCGGAGCCCAAGCTGGCCTTGAACTTGCTGTGTAGCTAGACTTTAAACTCCTGATTTTTCTGCCTCCACCCAAGTGCAGGGATTACAGGTGTATACCACAACCACACCCACTGTATGAACCCAGGGCTTNNAGCAATGTCAGGCATTACAGTTATGATCACATTCACTAGGAGCTGAAGTTGAGACTTAAAATGACTGATTACAAGCTCTCCACCATTTCTGTGAACCCTGATGCCCCACTTATTCCTGACCTAAGTAGCAAGTGAGATTTCTCGGCACCTGATGTCAGCTGCCATGTTCAAAAGGCACATTGAGTGAGCATGTGATGCTATTAGCATCAATAAGTTTGAGAAGCTTTCCAGTAATGGATGCTGACAAAGGAAAGGAATAGGGTGTGACATGAACAGGCAAGAGGAAGAGGCTGCTACCAGCTGAGAGAAAAGGACATCCAGGATGATTCAGGATTGGGAACACCTTGACCAAAATTCATACAAGTCCTCCCTGGCCCATTGGGTGGGGAATGAGGTAGATACTATACCAACCATCCCTTCCGGGTAGGAGGAACACAAGGTGCTCTGAATGAGCTTCCCAGCACCCTCATGAACACTAAGGTATTTCTCAGATGCAAAACATGCATTTACTTCAACAGACTCTGCATGGCAGAAACAGGAGTACTCCTGATTCTAGCCAACCAGCCTGTCTCAGCTCAAGCCAAGACCCGGTGGGAAGCTACCTGCCACACAAAGGCTCACTGGTGGCTCTGCCTCATCCTCCTTGGTGCCATCAGACGAGCAAGCAGAGTGTGAATGAAGAAACTTACATGAAGGGTGGAAGATGATTCATTAGTTACGAGGCCCTGTTCTTGCGGAGGACCCAAATTTGGTTTCTAGAACCCATGTTAGGCAGCTCACAATCACCAATAACTCCAGCTCAGGAGATCCATGAGCCTGCAAACATATGCACACACCCACACTGAAACACACACACGCACATAATTAAAAATAAACCTTTTTTTTCTTTTAAGAAGAAACTCACATGTGATTGAAGAGGCTGAGAATAACACCAAAAGTCATCTGAACGATCCCCAGGATGACTGACATCTTCATCTTATAGGAGTTCAAAAATGTGAGTTTGTTTGAAGCCAGGTTCCAAATCTGGATAAGAAACATGATGAGAAAGACATGAGTGGAACTTGGGAGGTTTTTTGGAATTCAGGTTACAACACAGTCCCCCGAGGATGCTGCTGTGGGGATGACAACAGGCACATCGGGCTAAGAAAAGGGAAAAGATAAGCTTGTTATAGCCACAACTATTGGTAACCAAGTGTGAGGACCACTGATGCCATTGATCATATATCCCAACGCTGGAAGAAAGCAAGGGATAAAGGCTGCCGAGATGGCCCCGTGTGGAAGGGTGCTTGTTGCCAAGTCCGGCTACCTGTACTGCTCAGCTTTTGTCAACTTGACAAACCAGAGGCAACTTGACCTCCATCAGATTGGCCTGTGGACTGTTTTCTTCATTAGTTCTTGATGTAGGAGGCCCAGTTCACTGCGGGTGATTCCATCCCTAGGCAGGCATTCCTGGGTTGTCTATGGAAGCAAACTAAGCTATGAGGAGCAAGCCAATAAACAGCTCCCCTCCATAACCTCTGCTTCAGTTCCTGCCTTAGCTTCCCCTCAATAATGAACTGTAATCTGCGAGGCTAAACAAATCTATTTGTTTGTGGGCATGGTGTTTATCATAGCAACAGAAAGCAAACTACAGCAGGACCTGAATTCTATTCCTGGGACCCAGGAGAAACCAATGAAGTTGTCTTCTAACCTCCACACTCATTCTATGGTATGCATGTCTCCCCAGTGCACACTGGTTCCCCCTGCCTGGTCCCTTCCTTCTCCCCAGATAGTCTCCACTTCCTGGTCCCCTTCCTTCTTCCCAGACAGATAATCCCCACTTCCTGGTCCCCTTCCTTCTCCCCAGAGAGTCCCCACTTTCTGCTTTTATGCCACTAGGATGCCATTACCATCTGCCCTAGTTTTTTATGCCAACTTGACAAAAATTAGAATCATTTGAAAACAGAGCATCAACTGCCACCAGCAGCTTGGCCAGTAGGAATGTTCCTGATTGACGGCTGATGTCTGAGGATCCAGCCCACTGTGGGCTTACCAGTAAGGGCAGGTGCTCCTGGACTGTGGAAGAAAGCAGGCTGAGCAAGCCTTGGGGAACACGCCAACACGCGGCATAACTCCATGACTCCTGCCTCAGTTCCTGCCTCCAGGTTCCCGCCCTGACTTCTCTCAGTGGTGGACTGTGAGTGAGAGTCTAAGTCAAACAAACCCTTTCCTCTCCTGGTTAGTTGCTTTTGGTTATGCTGTTTTATCACAGCAACAGAAAGCCAACTAAGATGCTCCCTCCTATTCTCCCCTTCCTAAGCGCTCCTGTCTTTTCATGATCGCCCTTCCAGTCCCACCCCCAACGCCTCGAACACACTTCAGAGCTAGGCTTTGTACTAGAGAAAACAAGCAGCATTGGTCTTTCAGCAATAGACTTATGTAGCCCGGCATACTACTTTCCAGTTTCATACATTTCCCTGCAAAAGCTGTAATTTCATTTTCCTTTAAGGCTGAATGAAATCCCATTGTGTACACGTAACACATTTTCTTTAGCCATTCATATGCTGATGGGAATCTAGGCAGGTTCCATTTCCTGGTTGTCGGGAATAGAGAAGCAGTGAACATGGACGCATGGACGCGTGAGCGTCTCTGTGGCATAGCTAACGGTGGGCTAGCCGAGTCATGTAGTTCTACTTTCAGGCTTCGAGGGACCCCCCATACTGACTTCTGTGATAGCCACACGTGTTTACATCCCCCCACCCATGCTGTGTAAAGGCTCTCCCCTACATCTTCCCCAGAACTCATTGGCCCCCTCAATTTGTAAGTTTAAAGTTCTCCATCCTTGCTGAGTCTGAGGAGCAGGAATGGGCAGATGGGGTTTGCTGACAGGTGGGTGTGGGCTGTGCAGGAAGAGAAGATAGGAACAGAAGCAAAGGAATGGCACCAGGCCCTGACATCTCCTCTAAACTCCCCTTGCCTGCTTCCTGGTGATGCTAGTCTGACCAATGGGAACACCTTCCCCTCTGCGAAGATGCCAGCACATGGCATGGAGCTGGAGAGACGGCTGATGGTCAGAGCACATAATGACCTTTCAGAGCTTGCCTCCAGCACCCACATCTGGCCCACAACCACCTGCAACTCCAGCTCCAGGGGACTTGATGCCTCTGGCTTGCTAGGACACCTGGACTCAGGGACACATACACACAGAGAGACACATATGCACAGAGTTTCTTTTCGATTTAAAAAAAAGTGTTTTGTTTTGTTTTTTTAAATTTTTTGAGACAGGGTTTCTCTGTGTAACAGTACTAGTTATCCTGGAACTCCCAAAGCCTTTTGACATTTGTAGACCAGGCTGACCTCCAACTCACAGAGATCCACCTGCCTCTGCCTCCCGAGTGCTAGAATTAAAGGTGTACACCACCACCGCCTGGCCAAAAATAAAAATTAAAAAAAAAATTAGCAACTCATTTGTCTTTTACACCTTGCAGTTTACAGACTGGCTTTCAAGGATTTTACCTGTTTTGATAAAACTTAGGATGGAACTGGAACTAGGCCTTAGGTCTGAAAAGTCTCCTGCAATGCAACGCCTTCTGCTTTTATTGGGGTGAGGAGAAGGGCTGATGGGGAGAAGCCAGGGAAACTGGAGGGGATCGGTGGCATGGGGGAGGCTGCTGGGGAGCCACTCTCAGACCCATGCTGTTAACTCTCAGTTTCTGAGACTGACACTGGCCACTCAGGCCTCATCCCATACAGAGGTGAGAAAAACACCAATCAAGTTCCAGTCTACAGGAGGCATGGCTGATTGGGGGCACAACACTACCACCTGGTGGCAGTGTGCACCGGCTTTCTGTGAATGGATGTGCCTGACCATTCACAAATCTCTACTCAGAGATCACAACGTCAAAAGGCTTTGGGAGATGTCAGATCTTAGTTGGCTGAGAGATATAACAAACAAATCGGTAAAATGAAACATGTTTTCTAAATCCAGGAGTCTGGGAAGATATCTCAGTTTGTGAAGTGCTTGCCACGCAAGCATGAGAAGTCAGGCTTGAACCCAGAATCCATGTGAAAATATATGGTTGTGTGTGCTTTTAATCCTAGTGCTGGGGAGGCAAAGACAAGGGCATCCCTGGGACTCACTGGCCAGCCAGCCTCGCTTATTGGCAAGGCTTAAGTCCCAGGGAGAAACCTTTTGTCTCAAAACACAAGGTATGCTGAAGATGACACCCAAGGCTGACCTCTGGCCTATGAAAAAGTCATCCTATACAGTGCAAAAGAAATATGTCACCCACTGGGGGGAAAAAAAGTAGGGGACTTGATTAGGATATTAAGTAACTTATTTAATGCACAGACTATCTGGGCAACCAACGCTGAGAGCACATGCAGGGACTGTCTACCAGTTTTCCCTTTTCCTTTTTTGATTCAGGATCTCTCAGGGGCCAATCAGGCTAGGGTGGGTCCCAGGGATCCACTTATGTCCGCCTCCTGATGGTTGGGATTCCAAGCACATACCAACCACCATGCCTAGATTTTTGTTTTGTTTTGTTCTTTGAGACAGGGTCTCACTATGGAGACCAGGCTGGCTCTGAGTGCTGGCATTAAAGGTGTGCACCACACGTCCATCCTATATCTGGGTTTTGACATGAGAGTCTAGGAGACCAAACTTCGGTCCTCACGCTTGTAACACCACACACTTTGCCTGCTGAGCTTCCTCTCCAGGCTGCAAGGGCCTTTTAAAAGCTATCAATAGCCAGCAGTGGGCTAGCTGCTGGAGAAGCAGCAGGCAGGAGGCCATATAGAAAGCAAGAGTTCAGGGTACAGTGGAGGTCGCCTCCTGGACCCAGCTCTGCCTGTCACACGAGCCCCAGAGTTATCCCATCTCAGCCTCAGGAGACTGGGCCATCTCTGTTCAGAGGTCTCGACAACATGGCGACCATAACTGACATTTCACCCCAAGGACGTTCTTACCGGATCAATCCCAAATGGATAGGGATTTCCAGAATACACTCCTGGGATGGCCGGGTCCAGCTGCAAATACTGACTCTTTTCCATGACATGAGCACTGCGAAGACAAGACAAAGTGGGGAGACAAAAGTAATACAAAAATATACAAAGTAATAATAATCAGCTAAGTGCAAAAAATACTCTAGTGTCATCAGCCGTGAGCTTCTGAGCCAACCAAAACCCAGATGCTGGCAAGGTGGCCATTTTGTTTACTCAATGACTCTGTTTGGTCACAGAATAGCCACCATGTATCAAGTACTGTCCTGAGCCCCGAGGCTTCTGAAGTTACTCTCCAGACCACACAGGTTAACAGCCCAAGTTTCCAAAGAGCCCTAGCCCTGACTGGAATGCAGTCAGAAAAATAGAAACTGCAAAGTATCAGCAAAGAAGAGGGAACTGGGCTGAGGGGAACAGACAGAAAAGGAGGAGAGAAAGAGCAGGGCCGAGCCCTGAGACACTGGGCCAGATTTAAAGGGCAGGTGGACTTTTCCACATAGACCTTTATGTCTGTAAACCTCAACCCCCCGCCCCAAAGAAAAAAGGGGAAAGAAAGGAAATGAGAAACTTGGTCTGGCTACACAGTATCAGAGACTCTGTCCTTGTGCCCCCCCATACCGAGATTACAAATACGCGCTGCCACACCCAGCTTTCAAATGGATGCCAGGGACCTGGATTTGGATCTGCCTGTTGGCACAGAAGCACTTACCAGGTGAGAAATGTTCCCAGCCCCATTTTTTTTTTAAAATGAGCCTCTATAGGAAACCCGGGGTGTAAGTGTTTGACATAAAGAACAGAAGAATGAGCACTGCGCCAGGATGCCTAGAAAAGTACTCTCTGTAAAACTGTGCCATGGTCTCAGTGGCTCGGGACATCACAAAGCCTATTTGGGCCACTACTGTGCTGCCTTCCTTGCTGGGCCATACATCCAACCTCAGTGACCACAGGAAGTCTCCAGAAAGCCACTGTCATGTGTCAGAGGAAGCAGGTCCAGAGTAACCAAACTCAGCTGGAGACTACTTCCCCTCTGGTGATGAAGGACTGCAACTTTCTCCACCTCACCGTGAACAGGGTTCTACTTGGCGCTATCCCAGCACTGGGGCGTGTGCTGAGCACTGTCCACCCCCCAGGGTGTCTGAAGAGCCAGGGGCTGGAAGGGCCATTTACAGGGACAGTAAAGGCATGTGTACACTTGTACCCATGCCTACAGACTGACAAGCCCACTCTACAGGAGGAATGAAATTCGTGTAGTTTTGGCAAATCACACAGATTTAATATATTTTGAAGCTAAGTTCTAGGCATCTCTTCAGAAGCCTATCCTTTATAAGGGGAGTAGACCACACATATAGTCATGTTGTAGCTTCGGGCTTAGCTTCCATCTTCATTCATTACCTTTATCATTGACATCTGCTACTCCCAGAAACTGGACCTTCCAGAAAATGCAGATGAGATCTGTCAGAACCTCCACAACTCAAGCTAAAGATTATCACTGTCTGTGCTGGGAATGCAGTCACTAGCTTGTACCAGGACCTGCTTTCGGTCCTCTTACTAAAAATCAAAACACCACCCATTTCCTCCAGAAAGCTTATTTAAGCCTTCCAACAATGGCCAACAAATCTCCTCACGTGAGACTGCCTGTTTCTTCTCTCCCTTCTTTTGCATCCTGTACAGACTTGAGTGGACAAACAAAGCTCTCATTCCTTAAACAGAAGTGTTATGGACTGGGCACAGTGAGGCATGCCTTTAATCTTAGTGCCTGAGAGGCAGAGGCAGGCAGATCTCTAAAAGTTCAAGGTCAGGACTGTGTAGTGAAACCTGTCTCAAAAATGGGAAGAAAGGGGTGGAGGGAGAGACAGAGGGAAGGAAGGGAGGTGGAGGAAAGGAGGAAGGGATGGAGGTAGGGAGAAAGAGAAGGAAGAAGGGAGTGAGAGGGAAGAAGGGAGGGGATGGCACTCCCATGATAGGAGGAAGAGGGGGAGGAGGCAGGATGGGAATCAAGACTGTGAAGAGGGGGAGGAGGCAGGATGGGAATCAAGACTGTAAAGAGGGGGAGGAGGCAGGATGGGAATCAAGACTGTAACTACACTGTTTCTGTCTCTCTCAAGCTCTAAACCCCATCTCCCCGCAGATCCCCATCCCTGAAGTGTTGAGTTTCCAGTCTGATTAACTGCTAGGACAGCTGTGGAAAGTACATGGGCGGTGCAGACTGTGGGCGTTAGAGAGCTTCTAGTTGCCCACTTCCATCCATCTAGCTGTGTCCACCCTCCACCCACCCTCCTGACTCAGCCACAAGCAAATCCAGGAAGCTGCCAACGCAAACTGTCAATCTCCTCTTTGCTCTTACTATTGAACTCTGGCTCTTCTGGGCAGCCTGAGGAAACATCCTGTGGCAGGATGTGGGGCCTAGAACACTAGAAGTGAGGATCTGCATACTGTACCATCTGTGCCAGCCTCTCCTACGGAAAGACTTCACTAAACTCCTAGCTGCTGACTGGTGATCTCACTTCCCCTCCATCGCCACACAAGAACAAAGTATACTGCCAACCTTACCCTCTTCTCCCTGGCGCTCTCTCTCTGCAATACGATAACCAGTTCAGCGGCTGGGGAAGTGGTGCAGGTCTTGCACGCAAGATAAAACTGGATTACTAGGACTGGAGAGCTGGCTTGGCAGTTAAGAGCACTTGCTGCTCTTGCAGAGGACCCAAGTTCAATTCCCAGTAACCAAATGGCAGCTCAGAAAACTACAGCTTCAGGGGACCCAATGCCCTCTTCTGACATCTGCTGCACGTACACGGTACACACACTTGTAGGTAAAACATTCATACATGTAAAATACATTTTAAAAAAGATTTATTTATTCGTACACAGTGTTCTGCATGTACGCCTACAGGCCAGAAGAGGGCACCAGAGCTCATTATAGATGGTTGTGAGCCACAGACCCCATAAATAAATCTTTCAAAAAAAACATTATTGGGTGAAATTTCAGGGACACCTGTGACCAGAGCTGTGTGTAAACACCCAGCTGTAGAAGTAGTCATGGAGGTCTTTAGATGGGCAGCAAGCACACCCAGGCAGGCTATAAACTTACTTCCATGTGCCATTTCTGAACATAGGCTGGACACTCCAAGAGGACCCAAAGATGTTAAAAGACTTGGAGAAGCAGTCATTGTAGATCAAGCCGGTGTAGATGGAGAAGATGCCCATGAGCAGGATCAGGTAGCGCCCGTTGAAGAAGGTGTTCCAGATCTGGTCCAGGAAAACAAAGGGTGAGTGTCAGTGGGGCTGAAGAGATGCAGAGGGAGAGTGATGTGCTCTATCTCCAGCATCAGTAGTGGGGAGAGAGACGGCATGACCAAGGCAGACGTCATATTCGCCCACGTTGGGGTAGTCCTGAGTTTCTGTAGGTCAGAGAATCCCTGGCCAGTATTCTCTGTGCAAACAAAACATGTAAGCCTCGTGTTCTTTGTCTCAGCGGAATACACGGCTGTGCATTCTGAGGCCTTGTCTGCTAAGGAAGGGACTGGAAACTGGCAGGCTGTGGTCTCCGGCGCCTCCAGGAGAGAAGCCTGAGCTGGCCTCTGCCCCACCGTTCCAGGTCAGATCTGCAATCATTGGGGCTTTGTCCTCAGAGCTGGGCTTCTCTCTGCCACATCCACCAGGGAAAGCAGTTTCCTGGATGCAGGACCATTCATTCTAAAGATGCTGAATTCGGGTATCATTCATTCCAGGAACTGCTGACATGTCGCTTTGCAATTTTAAACGTCTTCCACAGAAAACGACGCCTGTTAAAAGTTTCCATGGAAGACTGAATTGGTCACAAGACTGGCCTTGCTTATGATTAACTCACAATGACATCATGCCACTTACTCTGCCAATCCAACCTGTGCCTCTTACAGCCTGGAACACAGCTAAGGGCATGTTTCCGCTCTGTCACGTCTATTACCATGAGCACATCTGCCATTAACTGACTGGCAGACAAACTCCAACCTGCACAAGCACCCGTGGACTTCTGCCTTCAAAACAACGTGGAAGAGGGCCATGCTAAAGAGGGACGCCAACAGTGAGGTCCCAATGTCCAGGAACCCTTGGGTTTTCTTAGAAAGAGACTCTGCCATGAACAAAACATTCATGGTATTTTAGGACGGGTTTTAAAAGAAGCTACAAATAATGTGTAGTTCTTGATGGCAATTTTTTAAAAAATTATGTATCTGTAGATAAGCACAAACACACAAAATGCAAATATATTCAAAAGCATCATCACCATCTTTTCTAGGTGTTCAGACTGTAACCCAAACTAAGTTCTACAATTAATGTTTTATTGTTATAATCAAAGTAAAGAAAGTTTTTTAAAAATTAAGAAGGCGAGGTTTAATTCCAGCACTCTAGAGGCAGAAGTAAGCAGACCTCTGTGAGTCTGAGACCAGGTTGGCTTATGTAGTGAGATCCTGTCTCAAAACAATTAAAATAATGATAATAGTAATAATAATAATAAAGGGGCTGGGGGTGTAAGAGTGGTAGAACCAGCCAGGCGGTGGTGGCACTCTTCTTTAATCCCAGCACTCGGGAGGCAGAGGCAGGCGGATCTCTGTGAGTTCGA
>LOJH01010056.1:8764-24254 GCA_001685095.1 Ellobius talpinus
TCTCTCTCTCTCTCTCTCTCTCTCTCTCTCTCTCTGTGTGTGTGTGTGTTTAATATCTGGCTGAGTCTCTGTATTCATTCCCATTTGCTGTAGATGGAAGTGTCTCTGCAGAAGGTGCTGAACTATGAGTATAACAGATTATTTACAGTTATTTTACTGTTATGTTTATTTACATATCTATTTTTTAAATTTATTTTGACTGGTACTATTGGTTTTACTCCGTTTCTTGGCTATCTTGTCTCTGATTCTTGGTCACCCAAGCACTATCAAAAATGGGTTCCATTGCATTGAGTGAGCCTTAAGTCAAATCAGATATTATAGCATTTTTGAGTAGTCTTCACAAAGAAAAAATGTACCCACACAATTCTAAAAAAAATGGTCTCCAAAGAATCAGTATGTCTGTGGACCTCTGTACCTTAAATGAATATTCACTAACACTCTGTAGAGTTACCCCTAGTATGAATCACTTGCATTCTTGCCCAGAAGTTCATGTAACAGTTGTGCTGAGACAGGGGCATAGACATACAACTCCTACATACTTCTGTTTGCTATGTACAGATTTAGACATATTTTTGTCTGCTTGCAGAAAACATACAGAGTGGTAAAAAATAAAATTACTGTGGAAAGTTTGTTGAGATTTCTGCTCCAGAAAAATTGAGATTCCTGGAGGAACCATTAGATTAACTAGCTGTTGTCCCTTTCTGGCCTTTCTCCAGCCTGGCTTAATTACATTTTTAGATGAGGCAGCAAACATGTCAGAATTTAACCCTGTTGTCAAATCTTCCCACCTTGGAAATTAATATAAATCCATTTCTCTGTCGAGATCATTTTCATTTGCCCCTAAGTTAACAGAGATAACTATTTGCTAGACACACTTAACATTTTAGTAGCCCATCAGTGTCCCCATGAGCATCCATGAGAATCAATGGGGTGCAATTTCTGAGCCACTGGAAGTTTGTAAAGTTAGAAGATTTGGATTTTCACCTGTGCTGACAGAATGATCCTACAGGCCTTGAAACACTCCATATTACTATCTTTTCCCATATCACTGCTTTTTTTCTAACTCTCTACTATGCACACAGTAACAGTTAGAAATCACAAAGCATCTCAGAAAGACTATGTCAATACAGCTCTGTCCACCAGATACTTAAAACAGAGGCTGATTCATTAACCCTAGAGTGTTAAGTTACCATGAATGCATACTAACATGCTAGTAAAATGTTTGCTTCTATAGGAGCCTGAAACTAAGAAAGGTGAAACACAGTAGCCATTTGATTGTATTTAGAAATACTTGGCAAAATGTTTGGGTACACTGGGTGTTTCTGGGAGGGTTTTCCATAGATGGCAGATTCAGATGGTACTCTGAATATGATCAGCACCATCCAACAGCTTGGGTTCAGGAGGAGCAAAAGAGAAAGAGGAGTTGTCCATTAGCTCACCTCTTCTTCCTGCTGCCATGAACAGAGATTCTCTCTTTCACCACAGGCCTAAAGACAATGATCCATGCAGCCATGCAACAAAACTTTTGCCACTGAAGCAAAATTAATCTTTCTCCATTTAATTGTTTCTTTCATGTATTTGTGAAAGCTACAAAATTGTGAGCTGCCCAGAAACCATTAGGGAAGCTTTGTTTGAGATCCACATGCCTTACCTCACCAAACCCTACTGAAAATCATTGTCTGCTTTGATCTCAAAGTGTCATATTTCATATGAACTAAAATAGGCTTTAAAGGGCTGATTTTTCTTGGCATAAATAATGTAATATAAAAATATATAATTGATTCTAGGCTTGTTTGGGGTTTTAGTTCTAAGAAACTCTAGAAATACAGCCAAAGGTCGTGTATAATTTAGAACTTGCATTTGTCTTAAAAGCATTATCCCGTAGACTTTCATTCATTGCTATTGCTACTAATACGGGATACAATGAACCTTTTTGCAAATACTGTAAGTTTATGGATTAGAGCAAGAAAAAGAACCTGCAAATGTTTATAATCTCTTATTTCAGACATTGTCATGGTTCATGGACACAGTACTTAAGGACACAGAGAGTGACTGTGTCCCCAAATAAACTTTAAACCACACTTTCATGACTTCAGGTTTTTCTCATATAGAAGTGAGTTGCATGGATTGAAGGGTGTCTTCCCCAAATCCATGAATCTTTCACTCTAGTGAAATTTCATTTGTAAGAAAGTCTTTAGGAATTGATCAGGGTAAACTGAGATCATAAAGGTGGAGCCTTGCTCTGATAAGGCTAATATCAGGAGTTTTTCTCTTTCTCACAACTTAAAGGGAAAATTAGGAGTAAGCAATTTCATTGCAGCCAGGAAGAGGGTTCTCATAATAAATAAAACCTTTCCAGGGTCATACAATGCATTTTCCAGCCTTTTGTACCAACTTAATTAATTCTGTCAGGCGTAGCAGTGTGAATCTTTATTCTATATATTCTGGAGAAGCTGAGGCCCTGAGATAAATTAAACATAGGAGCTCAAGACTAGCTAAGGAAACAATGAAGGCAGGCTCAACAAATCCAACAGCCGTAAATCCAAATTATTGGGTATGTGATATGTGAGGTGTTCTTTATGTGTAATACAGTTTCAGTTACCTTCATAGCTACAGACAAAATATATCATAAAGAGAGAATACACATGGAACCTTGAGCAAAACATAAACATCAGAAAACATATAATGCAGATGGAAGATTGATAAACAGTAGATTGAAGTGCTAGATATTTTCTTGTGTTTCCAGTTATTATTTATCAACAAAGTATGACAGCTTTGGGCAAGTCACTTCTGTAAAGTTGCCATAGTTACCACTGGTGCGATTAATTTCCCTTGTCTTTGCAGAGAGAAAGAACACTGCACAGATTGACAGGACTGAACTGATTATATATCTTTAAGTTTTTAAAATAGCTTTTTTGACTAAAGGAAGCTGTGGAAGTCTCTGCAGGAGTGTACCTTCCTTTGTAAACCTTCCCTGATAATTGCACCTGATAGTGAAGTTTGGTTCCTGAATTTCTGTTGTATTCAAACCAATATTAATAGCAAATCTAGATACATGCCATATCATAGGTTCCTCAAGTACCATGAAGAGGGCTAAGAGATCTTCCAAAGGTAAATGAGTTTTGATCAGAAGGGAGTTTACTGATACTAAGGACTTAAATCTCTCTCATTTGCATCCATTGGATACAATATATCACAATCATTATGTATCTTGGTCACATTCCTGTTTATTCCATAATATCTGCTTGAAAAAGGAAAATCTTAAACATAGAAACACATTTCTGGGTTGTTTTGAATTCCCAATTACTTTTCTGATGGATCTGTAAGAACTTACACACTTATTAATTACATTACTAAAATGACTATTATATCTTACAAGTTCCCACCTGTCATTTACTTGTTGAGAAAAATTCATAACGTCCACCCTTGTAAATCTAAATTTTGAGGAATAGATTACTAAACCTTTTAATATGTCTGTTGGCTCTTTATTGTCTGTGAATTTGTTGCTTTGAGATTTAAAATACATTTTACTTTCTCCTAATGGTTTGTGTTCATTTTGTCCCTTCAAGCCCCTTCTGTGCTTCTTTCCTAATGCTGTGTTTTGGAAACATAAAAACAAAAGTGGTGCAAACAAAGATACTGATGTTGTAGTTCATAGATTAGAACCTTGAGAACATATATGTAATTTTATGTACAGGAGAGTCCCCAGTGCCTGTGGTAACTCAACATTCTATCTTTGTGGTATGTTACATATAATGTAATAAATAACATTAAGTTTTACTTGCCCAACACCTATTCTATAAAACACCAACAAAATAACCTGTTGTGTAGTTAACCTGAATCTCTGACTGAGAGCCACAGGAAGCGGAAAAACTACTGGAGTCTGCATAGTGTCTCAGAAGTCATAGGAGAGTCCTAAGTCTGGCTTAGGTGGCTCTATCATGCTTGGATAGGATGGAAGGATCATGGAACTGCTGCTGCTGTGATGAGATAAGTGTGAGGATCTCTCTCTCTCTCTGCATTGTCAGTATATGGATTTATTTATTCTGCTTATAAAGATGATATCTAGATGTTTCTGTTTTTATTATGGCTTTTTAAGATTTGGTTTAAATATATTCAGATTATTGTTTAGATGTCTAAAGAAACCCTGACAGCTTCCTAGTTTTTCTCTTTCCTTTTATTTATAATAGATTTTTTCTCTTATACTATATGCTGATTACTGTTTCTATTCCTTCTACTCCTCTGAGTTCCCCTCTGCCTCCCCCTCATTCAGATCTATCCACTGTTTGTCTGTGAATAGAAAACAAACAGGTTTCTAAGAGAAAATAATGAAATAAAATATATTAAGATAAAACAAAACTAATGCATAGGAAGAGGACCAAACAAAACAAAACATAAAACAGAAAGAAAAGAGCCCAAGAATAGGCACAAGAAACAGACATAGACACAGAGACCAACTCCTTTGCACATAAGAATTTTGTACAACCACTGATCTGGAAACCATGATACATATGCAAATGAGATGTAATATAAAAAGAGAGAGAGATCCGTGTGTGTGTCTGTGTGTGTGTGTGTGTAAAATAAAGTTAAAAATTGAGAAAATTGTTCTAAATAGCCCTGGCAAAACATTGTGAGAAAAGGAACCTGCAAAGATGCCATCATTGAGATCATTCTCTGTTGGCCTTCTCTGTTGGGTGTGCAGCCCAGTGAGACTCCCTTGGAGAAATGACAATTTTCATTTGTAAGTGGCTATTAGTTGGACATAGCTTCTGGGTTAGGTGTGGGGGCATGTGTACACTTCTCTTTTCAACTCTAGGACCTCATCTGGTACAGACTCTGTGCTTCTGCCTCAGTCTCTGTGATTTCATGTGTGTCAATCCTGCTGATTTTCACAGGCTTATTTCCTTGGTGTCTTCCATACCCTGTGAGTCTTACATTAATTCTGCCTACTCTTTCTTGGGGTTTCCTGAGACTTGAGGGGAGGAGTTTGATAGAGACATCCCATTTAGAACTGAGTGTTTCAGGGTCTATTACCCATATGATAGTGTTTGACTGTGAGTCTCTGTATATGGGGCTAGAAAAAACCTGGCACTAGAGAAATTCCCAGGAATCCACAAGAGGAATCCCTGTTAAGACCCTAAGGAATAGCGGAGAGGGTAAGCCTCGCAGTAGTTGTTCATTCCTTTAATCCCAGCAGTGGAGAGGCAGAGGAAGGTGAATCTCTGTGATTTTGAGGCCAACCTGGACTAAAAGAGATAGTTCTAGGACAGGCTCCAAAGCTACACAGAGAAACCCTGTCTCAAAAGACAAAAAAGAAAAAAAAAAAGTGGTGAAGGTGCCCAAACTGGCCTTACCCTGTATCCTGCCTGTAGTTGGATTGATGACTCTCTTAAACGTCACCATAGAACCCTCATCCAGCAACTGATGAAACAGAGGATGAGACCCACAGAGGAGCCCTGGGATGAACTCCCAAAGTCCAGTTGAAGAGTGGGAGGAATGAGAATATGAGCAAGGAGGTCATGACCATGATGGGGACACCCACTGGAACAGCAACAGGGAAGCAATCAGCAAAAAACCAAACTAGACCCTCTGAATGTGGGTGACAGCTGCATGCCTAGGACAGATTGTGAGGCCCCTGGCAGTGGCACTAGAATTTATCCCTACTGCTTATACTTGCTTTTTGGAACCAATTCTCTTTGGATGCATACCTTGTTCAGCCTAGATATAATGGGGGTTGCTTGTTACTTCCCTTTCTGAAGAATGGATGGGGTGAGATAGGGGAAAGTGGAGGGGAATTGAGGAAGAGCAGGAGTGGGAACTGGGATTGGTATGTAAAATGAAAAAAGATAGTATCTTTTCTTTTTTAAAAAATGATATAAAATCAAAAGCTTTTCAGTTTTGTAAGGTCCTGTTTATTGTTTATTGATCTTAGTGCCTGTACTAAGGTTTTTTTTTGTTCAGAATGTGTTTTGTGTGTGTGTGTGTGTGTATTTCTAAGGAATTAATGGGTAAATTGTCATTGGATCATATTATCTCAGGAAGGAGAGACAACCATGGGAGATGTGCTAAAACAATCTGTGTGTTTATAGGAAGCTTCCATTCCTTGGTAAACAGAAGTATTTCTGGCATTAAGTGGGATATTTATAGAACTTAGCTAATAAATTGGACCCCTTATTCTCCTCATCACTATGAACAAATTCCTGGCCAAAAGCAATTGATGAGAGGAAAGACTTATTTGGTTCCTAACTTAAAGGGTATAGTCAGCCGCAGTGGGGATGGTGTGAAAGACACCATGGCTACAGGAGGACTTGGCTGATAGAAGTAATTGGGGGGGTTGGCAATCTTCTGGCTTTCTCCTTTCATTTTCAGTCTGGGACCCCAACACATGGGATGGTGCCATTCATTCACTTTGGTCTTTATAACCTTATGCAATAAGTTGAATTATATAATCCTATTTGGAAAAACCCACATATAGACATGTAGAGGCATTTTTCTCAGTTTTCCTAAATCCAGTCAGGTTAACAAAAGATAAATATCATAATATGAATATAAATGCATTTAAATTTCAAAGGAAGTAGCTGGCCTTTAAAACTGAGCCTTCGGTGGCAGAGTTTTCAAAATCAATTACAGCATGCCTTGTAAGAGACATTCCTAGAAGTTTAAGCAAATACTAATATTATAGAAATTGCAGTAAGTAACATAATATTTGGAGGATTTAAGAGAATCATTATAATTGTTGTGCATGTTAAAAGGTTACTGACACTTGCACAGAAATTGTGATTTTTAGAGATATTTCTTCTTGTTATAGTATTTATTTCTAGCATCTATGGCCATTTTGAAAGGTACAATACCCCTTCTGACCCCAGGATTTGACCTTTATTATCTCAAGGATCCCCATATCTCTCTAGTGCTAGTTTCACATCTGGTTTCTATAATTGGTCCTGAGTTCCTTTTGATGTTAATGTGGATATGATTATACTGAATTGTTCTGAATTCTTGGTTTCCCCACAGTCTTATATGATTAATTAATTTGCTTGAACAATGCCAGCAACAATAAATAGCACAAATCAGGAGTTCATGCAATGAACTATTTATATACAAAGACTGACACCTGGAAATCCTGTTATCATAGCAAGCTAAGCAATTTTCCTTAAACTTTAAATGTGCTTATTTTAAGAACAAAATATCTTTTAGTTTGGACATAAAATTCATTGCAAGTGCAAACCTTTATTAATTTTATTGTATTAATCATTGATCAGTCAGTTTACCATGAAAGCAAATAGACAGAAATAAGTAATTTCAGAAATAAGGTTTTCAGGTCGTTTATGAAAAGGTGGGGGGTTATTTAGCATGCAAGTGGACAGAGAAAGAAGGATGGCATTTTATGAGACAGGTATGAAAAGTGAGAATTCCATTGAAAATGTGATGCCAGCTGGGTAGAAAGACAAGTGAAGGGCAATACACAGAGATAAGAAGAGAGAGGAGGTGACCTAGCAAATGAAACATGGGCAACAGTGAAAGAGGAAAGGCTGATAACTTTTAACTTTTAAAACAAATAGTCCTTTATTTTGTTAAATTTTATTTAAAATTTTAATAATCCATTAAATTTTATGTTGGATTCTGAACAATGTTTATTGGTTAATCATAATTGTCTGTAGTTGTTTTATTTTGCTGAATTTTGCATCCCACCAAAAAGTGAGAGATTTGCTCCAATGTGGTATTCAGACTAGAGAAGCGACCACAGAAATAACATAAAGAAGAGCAATCAAGCAAAATATCACCATAATAAATGTTGACCAGTGTTTCTCAGGTGAGAAGGAATGTAGAAAATTTTTAGTGATATTGATTAGAGTTTACTAGTTTCTTCCTGAGTATCGTATAAGGTTGCATTAACTTTGAAAAGGACTTTCATCAGCATAGTGCCATTTTTAACAAGAGAACTGTGCCTAACACAGGTGAAGTAATTGCTAAATTTAAGTCTCAAAATAGTCCCCCTATCATTATGCTGGAGAAGGACCACGGGTTCTGACTCTGCACAGGGATCCAGGAAGTTTTCTCCTTTGTTCAGGGCTCACTCTAACTCTCTCTGCACAGTACTATTGAAGAAAACATGTTTTTGCGAACTAGAGAAAAACATGTTTTTGTGAACTTGTCGTGACCCCAACTGCCTGTTGACTAAAATGTTAGGTGTTTTCCAACAGCCTGCAGGTGCTTCCCTGTCCTTCGCCTGACCCAGCAACCCTCCATCCTCCCTTTGACATAACCAATCATAGTAAATGCCCTTAAAATGAGCCAATCCCTGCATTTGCCAAACAACCCACTCTACCCCCGTCCCTGAATATGTATTTTTTTGCTTTTAAAAGTAGCCTGTAATAGCTAGTCAGCCTGGCTGAAGAGCCTGTTTGCACAAAGGAGAATAAAATTCCTCTTGCTTTTGCATCAACTGGACTGGTGAGTGGTTNTTGACATAACCAATCATAGTAAATGCCCTTAAAATGAGCCAATCCCTGCATTTGCCAAACAACCCACTCTACCCCCGTCCCTGAATATGTATTTTTTTGCTTTTAAAAGTAGCCTGTAATAGCTAGTCAGCCTGGCTGAAGAGCCTGTTTGCACAAAGGAGAATAAAATTCCTCTTGCTTTTGCATCAACTGGACTGGTGAGTGGTTCCATGGCGTGACCCTCCTGAGGCGTTAGCATCCCAGAGTTGGGGTCTAACACTATCTAAGTACTGCCTGGAAGTATAAGCTTCAGTCAACTTTGTTTTTAAATGTGTTTACACATCTCTAACTGGAAATAATTGAAAACCGTGATGGAGATTACAAATATTTTAAACACGCACATAAAAATATCTGCATGTTGTCTACTGGAATAGTAAAATGGATCAGGAAATTATTAATCATCTCACAGGCTTGTTGTATACAGTTGACATCATACATCATGAATAAGAACTAGTATATTAACATATCTGTTGAATACATTAATAGCTGTGCTTGGAAATGTACATCATCTGCTTTGACACAAGGCCATAGCTGGAGCTGCTCACTCCAGTCTCTAACTTGTCTTCAGACACCATCACTGCACTCAGTATCTGAACTGTCACCAGGGATGTGCCTTCAATTTGATCTCCAACAGGTAAACTATTTCTCATACATATATATGTCTGTTTAGGCGTTTGTGTTCATTAGTGCAGGTGCCTACAGTGGCTATAGCTGTTGGATGCCCTGGAGCTTGCATTGCAGGCCATTTTGAGCTTCCTGACATGGGTGCTGGAAACAGAATTCATGTCCTCTACAAGAGGAGTAAGTGCATTCAGGCACAGAGACATCTTTCTAGAACCTCAACATATTTTCTTTTACCAGTTACAATAATTGCTTTCAGATGATAACAGTACTTTCAAAACTCTTTGACCTTATATCTTCAAAACAAAAGGAAAAGGAAGACACTGTATACCATTCTAGAGTTTAAAGGCCTTATAAACACCCATATTAATTTTAAAATCCAAACTTTACAATTGTTTTAACAAATGAATCAACTCTTAGTCCTAAGACACATTTGGAGATTTGTTGTTGATAAAGTGACTGAAATCCTTTATTTCTCCACTGGTGCTTGGCTTGAGCTGTCTGTTCATTTGTTGTATCCAAAGAGATACCCAGATTACAGTACCCCTTAGAAGAGATACATGATTTTAGAATTATCTTTGACTCCTTCACACATCAGGGAAATATAAAGAACTTGGTGTTTCTTGAATGAATGTACAGGGATAACTTGTGAAAATTACAGCTGAGAAGATCACACTATGGAGCCAAGAAATGAGCCTGTGGCCTTTCTTAATTGCAAGCCTCACTCATCACTGAGGGAATTCTGCAGTAGAAGAAGGCTGTTAGAGTTCAAAGAACACATGACTGTGGGTGCCCATCCTCAAATGGGGCATCTGAAACACAACACACACTGGGGCTCTGAGAACCAAGGAACATCTTGGACTCTGTAATATATATGGTGTTTTATAAGTATCTATCGAGGAAGGGTAGGCAAATTTGAAAATGAAGTGTTTTCAGAAGGAATCATTGGGGAAATGTGGAAAGAATTATGGGAGGGGGAGATGATAAAATCCATTTGCCTCATGCATAAAATCCTCAAAAATAAATTAATAACACACTGTCATGAATAAACTCTATTAATTATCCATTCCTGCTATGGCTAACCATCTTATTTAAATTTTGATGTCAGCCAGGTGACATGGCTCAACAGGAAAAGGCCATTGACATGCAAGCCTGATGGTCTTTGCTTGATCTTCAAAACTTGAGGTGGAAAAAGAGATCTCACCCCTCCAAGTTGTCCTCCAGTCTCTATACATGCACAGATTCCATGCACACCATGAATACAACAATAAAAATATGATTTAATTTGATCTTTCCCTATTATACTTTCTAAATTTCATACCATAATTGATAGTTTATTTAATAGATTTGTAAAACACAGTAATCACCAGTGCCCACAAATGAGTGTTTCTGATATCTCTGATTTATCTATTGGCTTCAAAATATCTTATAACTTGACAAAAAGTAAACAAATAAAAATTTCCCATCATTTAATTGAAAATAATTTCTATAATTGATAGTATATATTATTCAATTTTGCTTTTTTGAGAAAATACATATTTTTTATTATCTATCAAAACAATATTTTACTATCTCTTATGTTAAGTCAGAATTAGGTGCTGTAAAATAAAGGTAAAATAACTCTTCATGCCCACCCCAAAATTCCTGTAAAATCCCATGGAAAGTGAGGTCTACTCATCATGAAATTCTCCTTTCCTTTTTTCTCCTCCTCCTCCTCTTCTATTATTGTGTGTTTCTGTGTGTGTGTGTGTGTGTGTGATGTGTGCTGTGCTGTGCAATTCATAGAACACTGATATAAAAGTGAGAGTTCATTTCTTTTTCATGGCCAAGGTCCATAGACAGCACTCAAGAGTTGAGCAATCATGACGAAGGCTGGAGATCAGTCACATGACACTTTGTGCTCTACCTGATACAGAGACATTCTGAAGAACTGTACAATGTCTGATAAAATTACAGCTCAACTGTAAATTGTCCTGCTTTTAAAAGAATACTTTTTGTTTCAAAAATCTAAAATTTCCAAAATCTGTTCAATAAAGAGTTAAACTAAATAATAAAACTCACAGAAGGCAACAGAGTTATCTCTATGACTTTAAATATTTGGGGGACAGTGATTAAGGTTAAGGATCAAGGCTTTGGAATATTTCTTTATTGTATAGGAGAGAGAGAGAGAGAGAGAGAGATGCAAAGAAAGAGACAAAGAATTTGAATTAACTAACATGTTGTAAAATGGGCTGAAAGATAAAAACCAAGAACGGAACATGAGTATTAGTGGAAACACTCTTTGCAAGACATGAAAAATGAATAAGATCACCAAGTAGACTGAGAGCTCAGTCTGTTGCCCTTAATGTGTGAGGCAATAATGATGGGGGAAATATGAGTTCTGTTTATAATAAATGAACTGGTCAGTGTTACTTAGGAAGCTAAACAACATGCATGCCAGCCAAGTGAAGCAGATATGTCTTTCCTTATATGTACTAAAAAGCATGATTGATTCACCTACAAATGAAATTTGGCATTCCTGAAATACCTGGGAGTGGGGAGACAAGGAAATGTGACAGGGAGTAATACCTAAGTTATAATTAGAAAATCCTAAGTCAGCCACTCCCTAACAGACCAAGAAGAACAGTTCAGGAAGAAGCTTGCTCAAAAGACTTACTGAAGCAGAATGACATAACTATGGTCGTGTCCACACCACTGTCATGACTTCTGTATCATGAATATCATGGACAGTCAGAGATCTTTGTGTAGTAGTTACATTGAAGTAAGGAAACAGACATTAAGGAAAAGCAAAGGGCAGGCCAAGAAGAGAGGAGAGATGATCACGCACAGGGTGGTCAAGAGTTCTTAAAGTCCCATGTCAGAGAAGCATAAAGCCTCATTAAACCCACACTCTAATGCTGTCCAAGCTTCCCATGAAGCTGTGCTGCACTTGCTGAGGAGGCAAAGGTGTCAGATGTTTTAAAAAATCGTTTTTAAAATGATCACCCCAGGGCTTCCCTTTCACTATGCAAGATATAAAGCACTTGACTTGTGCCTCCGCAACCCGACTCACCTCCAACACAGTCTCTTCAGAGCCCAACTTACTTAATAAAAGAAGAAATAAATGGCTGATGCAACAAAAGTGTTTGTAGCTGGACAGGGAATACCAATGGTGGAAGCAGTTTGCAGCTCCTTTCTGCTTTCCCTGCAACATTTGTGGGGTTAGCTTCTCCAATGGTACTTGGAGATTAAGTGAAAGTCTTCTTTCAAGGGCATTGATTATGAGCTTCTGTTTAGAGAAAGAAGAATAGCGTAAGTGCCTCACTACTGAAGATAACAGGTACCTACAAAGAATATTCACTCTAGTGCCCATGGTGCAGGGAGGTACTTTGTGGGCTTCCAAAAGAGAAAGGCAAATGGAAACCTAGCCTAAAATCCTTTAACCTACAGTCTGTCCTGCCTATAAATGGCATGCTAGGATACTCATGGCACAGAACTTGCAAGAGTAGCCAACCAATGTCTATATTGACTTAAGGTCCACTCCTTGATATGGGACCCATAATTGCCACTGCTTGGGTGACCAAAAAGCAAAGACTAGCTATCCCAGAGACCCTAGGGAAAACCAAATGTTTTAGGTTTGTTTACTTTTGGAATGTTCATCATTAATATCTTAAAATATTTCTTCATCTCAAGGATACTTCCATTATTCAGTGAAATTTACATGGCTGAATTTTGTCAGGATGATTTCAGTTTGGCTTACTCTGTCTACTTTAAAATATTAAACAATGATTTAAATAACTTGATAAGAAACTTTCCACATTTCTTGAACTTGGAAATTATACATTTGTGCACAAAATGTATAATGAGACACAAAACATGGTAACTTATTTTGTCATTTTTGTCTACCAATGTGACTTACTGAGGCTTTCCTTTTCTATGTATTAAAGGAAACATCCCAAAGTCTCCACTGCTTATTCAGTTCATACCTATAATAGCCAAGTCCTTTAAGATTCATGGAGATCATATTACTTGAAAAAATTTTAGCACCACACTATGTGACAAAATTAAGCATCTCCATCTAACTAAAAAGTATATAATTTTCTTCTCAACATTTATTATTTGACTTTGAGGGAAAATAAACTGACATCAATAGCACAGTTTGTAATATTTTCTTAAAACACTAATTGAATGAAGATTACGAATCTCAAAATCAGATATGGAAAACCAAATTCCTCTTGCTAGAATAAAATTACCATTTTGAAATAAAATTCATATAGCCCACAAAAGTGCATATTTCCCAAGGTCATTTGTCATAGCAACTAATATTTTGAATCAGGGCTCTCATCTCAGCCATAACAAAGTAAGCACATATTCAGCAACAAGACTTCTAATACATTTATTGTTTGTGAGAAATGAGAAACCATTTCTCCCTGGTAATATCTCCTGTCCATTGTTTAATGTTGGTAGAGACTGTCCACCTTTGTCCTGTATTTACCCATTACTGGGTGAAAAGAATAAGGTTAGGGGTTATGATATTGGACATGCTATTTCCAAAACCTAGAAATTGCATCAATTTGTGCTCTCCTGACTATTTTGCCAGCTGGATAACAGAGAGATTCCACTTGAGAAAAGTCTCCCAAGAGCCACAGAAGAAACATTTGAGGCTGAAATTGCAGTTTTCCATCACTTTAACTCCACTTGAATGTGTTTTAAGACCCATGGAGGGCAAGAAATATTACCCATTTTCTGCTGTTCCCGAGCCAGTGTTTCATACCAGAGATGATACCTCTGGAACTGAAATGACAGCTCCCATTTCTGAATGCATGACTGAGAGCATTATGTTTGTACTATGACTCATTTGAAACTGAATCCTATGTTTTAAAACCATACCTGCTCCTTCACAGTGCAGGGACAGAATGAGACTAGCTGACTTTTATTTTGAAATATGATCTATATTCTACTCTGCAGTATTTATCAGGATAATAATCTGCGTTTGACATTATTAGGTCACATAGAACCGAAAGCTCTAAAAAATTTAAAACTTTCCTTTAGGGGACTAGAGCAATGTCTCAGCATGTCTGACTGCTCTTGCAGAGCATCCAAGTTCAATTCTCAGCACCGTATTATAGTTTAGAATTATCTATAAATGTAACTCCATGGAATATTTTGGTGGCCAGCACCATGTTTGATTGCATGTGGCTGTACTTCCCACCATGAGAATAATGAGTTAAAATGTTGAACATGTAGTAGTAGGTTTATAGCAAGAAATTTAAATCATTCAAGACAAGAGAAAAATGCTGAACAAAATAATGTGCAGATTTCAGAGAAGATGAATGAATCAGCTGCAGCTTCAAATGTTGACATGATACTTTAAAAAGTCTTGTAACCAAAGATGTGAGTACACAGTAGACAGACAGAAAATTATCACACATTTCAAGACCCTGTGATAAGTGGAAAAAAGACTAAGAGTCAGCTGCAAAATTTTCAACTCAAATACTAAGTTAAATCCATATGCTAGATTTGTAACCTAAAAGAAATTGCTAAGATTTGCTTATTAATGTATTTTATGTCGGTGGATGCTTTTAATGCATGTGCATCTCTGTACACCATGAGGGATCATGGGATCTGTCTTAGTCAATGTCCTATTGTTGTGAAGCAATACCATGAACATGGCAACTTTCATAAAGTAAAGCATTTAATTTAGGCTCTCTTATAGGTTCAGAGTAAGGACAAAGCCATCAATCTGAGCTTTGGGAGAACATCTCAGATGCAAATCATAGTACTTCCAACCAAGGTGATGGGGTTCTTTTCAGATCAAGTTGATGCCTGTATTTATCAGTACCTGTGTTTGTTGCTTTTTATGTAGAATACTCAACTAAAACTTGTAACATCACACAGTGATTAACAATCTTTATTAGCATAGTCACAGATAGCTCATAATTCTCTAAATGTCAGGAAAATCAGAAGACAGAAACCTTTATAAACAAAATTTTGATACTAACTACTTTCTATTGTCTTCCCCTATTGTGTACCACAATTCCCATGATCAGGTTTACTGGGAAATTTTTAAGTTCATGGTTTTGAGTTCAAAACAAACACCCCCTGTTTCTTTCTTTTGATTGTTTTTCCAGTGCCCTGACATCAGCTTCAGAAAGCTATACAATCAAGCATACAGTCACTATTACTCCAAACCATTTCACACAAGAAATGGTAAAGCCCAACAACTCACTCCCATCAGAGTTGATTACATTCAGTCTCTGCCTCTTTTCCTGTCTTCAAGTCACTTAAAAGAGGAATACTCAGTCCAGTTACTCTGATCCCAGTAGAAAGAAACATGATGGGGCTGGAGAGATGGCTCAGAGGTTAAGAGCACTGGCTGCTCTTCCAGA
>LOJH01010057.1:15682-27822 GCA_001685095.1 Ellobius talpinus
TGCTTGGCCCATTAGCTCTAGCTTCCTAGTGGCTACATCTTAATTTAACCTATTTCTATTTGTTAGGAATATTCTTAAGACAAGCCTCTCTGCCAACACAAATAATTCCAATCAGACCAAATTAGACAGAATCAATGCCCATATTTACTGCAGTGCTCCTGGGTGGCCTGGGAAGCAAGGCAGGGAAAGAGAGAGAGACGGGCTGGGGGGAGGGGGCACACAAAACCTGAAAACCACGTGTTCTTTTTCTCGGCAGCAGCCTAAATAGCCTGTGAGAGTGGTCCTGACCCTCCCTGGGGAGGGGTCAGCACTTGGCTTACTTTTCCAGAGGTGGAGTCCAGAGCAAGGCAACTCCCAGGGGGAAGGGGCCTGAGATGGAGTTTTCTGGTCCAACTGGCGCTCCATTGGCTCCCCAAGAATGAATGCCAGGGGCTGGGGTTACACTTTCAATAAATCACTATTAATCTGTGAATCAACACATGGCTGTGGCTTACCAGGTAAAGTTCTGGCATCTGTCTCCTGAGGGGCTACATGGCTTCTCCAGACTCTGCCTTCTTTCTCTCAGCATTCAGTTTAGTTTTCCCTGTTCTGCCCTGCACAGGCCTAAGACAGTTTCTTTATTAACCAATGGTATTCACAGCATACAGAGGGGAATCCCACATCATATATATATATTTGATATGTATATACATATATATATATATATATTTCTTTTTAAGAAGTGTGGAGAGAAAGAAACACAGTGGACTGGACAGTCTGCAATTGTCACGATAGACATGAAGCAGGAAAGGCCTGAGAAGAGATGAAGATGTGAAGAGGTTTCTCGGCCTCCAAGGAGGCAGAGGAGACCAGGGCAGAGTCATGCCACAGGCAGGGCTGCCATCATAACCAGAGGGTTGAGAGTGTGTATGGAGTTCCAGATGCAGGTTAGCAACAGCTTTGAGTCTTTCATTTAAATCTCTTAAAAACACTGTAAGGTAGGCCAGATGGCTCAGTGAGTAAAGGTGCTTGTCACCAAGTTTGATGACCTAAGTTCAATTCCTAGGACCCATATGGTGGAGGGATAGAAGCAACTCTCAGGAGTCATGCTATGGCATGCCCGATCCCTTCCAATAAGTATATAAAACATAGTTTTTAAATGGGGGGAGGTATTTGGTCCACTTATTTTCTCAGAAATACCCAGTTGCAGTTCAGTTGTGGAAGAAGCTCTTGCTTCTAGGACTTAGTGTCCCCATGTGTCACGGCACATCATTTCCTGCCAGCTGCTTAAAGTGGAAATTCGGTGCTGGAGAGGTAGCTTAGTGGTTAAGAGCACTGGCTGCTCTTTCAAAGGACCTGGATTCGATTCCCAGCATCACATGGTGGCTCACAACCAACTGCAATGCCAGTCCAAAGAATCCAGCACTGTTCTGACCTCCTCCAGCACCAGACATGCATGTGGGGCACAGACATACATGCAGGCAAAATACTCATGTACATAAAATAATAAAATAAATAAATCTAAAAATTAGATGTTCCAACAGGGTGGTTTGCAAGAAAATGGCAGCTGGGCTGTGGTGGCACACGCCTTTAATCCCAGCACTCAGGAAGCAGAGGCAGGCAGATCTCTGAATTCAAGGCCACCGTGGTCTACAGGGTTCCAGGACAGCAAGGCTACACAGAGAAACCCTGTCTTGAAACCACCCCCCCAACAGAAAATGACCCCCATAGGGACTGACATTATTAGGATGGTGGCCTTGTTGGAGGAAATGTGTCACTTTAGGGGTGGGCTTTGAGGTCTCCTAAACTCCATTTCTGTCCAGTGCAGTTCAGAATTGCTTCTTTTGCCTGTGGATCAAGATGTGGAACTCTCAGCTCCTTCTCCAGCACCATGTCTGACTGCATGCTGCCATGCCCCCTGCCATGATGATAATGGACTAAACCTCTGAAACTGTAAGCCCGGCCAGGCTAAATGTCTTCCTTTAGAAGAGTTGCCATGGTCATGGTGTCCCTTCACAGCCACAGAAACCCTAAGACACATATGTTCAACAAGTCCCATTGCCACAACCACTTTTGGGAATCTATGCACCATTTTACTTGGCCAGTCTCCTTTCAGGTCTCCATGGTTGTAGCTCCCAAAGCCATTCTCTCCCATCTTCTGAATATCTTATTTAGTGAACCCCTTTTGTAATCTAGAAAACTTTTTATTAAGGTAAAATCCACACAACATAAAATTTACCTTCCTTTAAAATTTTCTTTATGATATTTACTTCTTTATGAAGGGTCTGTATGCCACAGTACACGTGTGAAGATCAGAGGCCAATTCATAGGATCTGGGCCTCTCCTTCTACCATGTAAGTCCCAGGAACTGACCTCAGGTCATCCCGGAGCCTGATGGTAAGTGCCTTTACCCACTGAGCCACCCTGCTGACCCAAGATTTGCTTTCTTATTCTTATTTATTTTATGTGTATGTTTGCCCTCACGTACATATGTATATCACATGTATGTCCGGTGCCCATGGAGGCCAGAAGAGTGAGCTGGATATCCTGGAACCAGAGTTTAACAAAGATATGAACCTCCTTGTGGGTGCTGAGCACCAAAATTGGGTCCTCCGCAGAGCGACAAAATGCTCTTCACCACCGAGCACAGTCTCCAGCCCTGCTATGCTTAACTTTTGGGGGGAAAACTGTCAAACTGTTTTCCACAGATGCTACATTTTTAGCTCCCCACAACCAACCTGAGAAGAGTCTGGTTTCTCCTCAGACCTACCAAGTCTTGCTGTTTTCCATTTTGCTGCTATTGTGGCCCCCTCGCTGGAGGAAAGCATCTCGTTGTGATTTTCATTTGCATCTCTCTAATGATGAGGCAGCTGTGCGTATTTTTATGTGCTTGCTAGCCTCTTGTGATCCTCAGTAATAAACTGAAGAGCAGGATGCAGGAAAAGTCCCCGAATGAAAGATGTATTGATAAATGAATTTTACAAACCGAATACATCTATGTAACCAGCATCCGAGTAATGAAACTGAACAGTACCCAAAGCCCAGAAGTCCTCTTCCGGGTACCTGCAAGAAAGTCGGTATCTTTTGTGTGTGTGTGTGTGTGTGTGTGTGTGTGTGTTTTCAAGACAGGATTTCTCTGTAGCCCTGGCCATCCTGGCACTCGATACTTGCCCTGTAGACCAAGCTGTCCTCAAACTCACAGAGATCTTCCTGCCTCTGGTGTGCACCACCACCGTCCAGTCCAATATCTTATTTCTAACAACAGAGATCAGTTTTATTTTCCATCACTTAATATGCATTTTTTGGTTATTTCTTTTTTGCATCTTGGCAAGTATGTATGTAGGTGTGTGTTTACTTATCTGTGTGGGGCATTCCCTGTGTGCAGTACATGTGCCTATGCACACACATGCAGAAGTCACAGCAGGGTGTAGGGTGTCTTTCTCTACTGTCCTTTGCCTGTTGCCTCGCTACAGGATCTCTTACTAGGCCAGAAGCTCATCTTTTTGGCTAGGCTGGCTGACCAGAAAACTCTCAGAGTCTGCCTGTCTCTGTCCCACCATGTCAGGGTTATAGGTACACATAGCCGTGACTGTGTTTTGTTGTTTTAACTGTGGATGCTAGATATTGAATCCAAATCCTCATGCTTACCAAATCACTCTTACCTACTGAGGAATCTCTCTAGCCCCTTTTAGTGGGTTTCTTTTCTTTTTCTTGATAAATAGCCCAATATACCACAGGAGCTTAAGCTGGCCTTGAATTCTCCATCCTCCCTCCTTCCTCAGACTCCTGAGTGCTGAGGTTACAGGTATGAGCTACCACACATGACACAGCTTCTTTTGCTCAGCAACATATTTGTGAGATTTACCCATAGTCATGAGAATTTTTCAATTGCAAAATAAATGAAAGGTGGCGGTAACTCTGTCACTTACTAACGGTGTGGTTTCTTTTCTGTCACCTTGACCATGTAAAAGTTCATGTTTGTTTTTTGAACTAGGGTCTGTAGGAGGCCCTTCTGTATTTGTGTTGCTTTCAATGGTTATTAAAGAAACCTCCTTGGCCTAGTTGATAGGGTGGAACTCAGGTAGGCGGGGAAGGCAGAACAGAATGCTGGGAGGAAGAAAGCAGAGACAGGCAGACACCATGAATCGCCAGCCTGAGAAGACATAGGTTACAATCTTGCCGGTAAGCCATAGTCACGTGGTGATACACAGATTTAATAGAAATTGGTTAATCAAGATGTCAGAGTTAGCCAATAAGAGGCTAGAGCTAATGGGCCAGCAGTAATTTAATTAATACAATTTCTGTGTGGTTATTTTGGGGCTTAAGTTAGCCAGGCGCTGGGAATGCGGCCCATTCGCCTCATACTACAAGGGCCTTAGGTAGTCAAGGTTTGCCTCAGACTCTCTATGCAGTGAGGGTGACCTTGAACCTCTGGTACTCCTGCCTCCACCTCCCAAAAACTGGGATTACAGGCATGCATCACCATGCCCAGTTTAGAAGCTTGCCTGGGCTGGCAAGATGACCTTTCTTACCAAGCCTGAGAAACTACTGTTGGTTGTTCTTTGGTCTCCACGCATGCATCCTCCATCACCCCCATGTAAAAGATGATGATGAAAAAGAAAGAGAGGAAGAAGGAGGAGGAAGAGGAGGAAGAGGAAGAAGAAAGCACTCTGGAGATGGCTCGGCTCTTAAGAGAGAATAATGTTCTTCCAGAGGACCTAAATTCAATTCCCAGCACCCACATGGGGCAGCTTATAACCACCTGCAAGTTCCGTTCCAAGGTATTCAGTACCCTTTTCTGGTCTCCACTGGCACTTGCACTCACACAGAAAGAGAAAGAGATACACAAATACACACATACATAAAGATAAAAAATCTTTTCTAAAAAATAAAGAAAGAAAAGAAAAGAAAAAGAAGGGGGCTAGAGAGTTGACTTAGAGATTAAAGAGTACTGGCTGTTCTTGCAGAGGACCTGTGCACAATTCCCAGGATCCAAATGATGGCACACTCCTGTCTGTAACACCAATCCCAGGAAATCTTGCATCCTCTTCTCGCCTCAAGGACTGTGCACATATGTGGTACACAAATATATTCAGGCAAAACATACATGCATATAAAATAGAAGCTTTACTTGATAACTTCATTTGTGTAAGAAGCCACAAAGCTATTGAATTTTCAAAAATATTTAAGGAAGGCATGAGATTTATATATTTGCTTGTGTGTGTATGTGTGTGTTTGTGTATAATGTGTGGTTGTTTTATTAATGACTAAGGATGGTGAACAAAAATTAGAAAAGATTGCTGGACATGGTGAAACACGCCTTTAATACCAGCACACAGAAGACAGAGGCAGGAGCATCTCTATGAGTTTGAGGCCAACCTCGTCTACATTGTGAGTTCCAGGACAGTCAGGGCTACAGAGAGAGACCCTTCTCAAAGAAAAAAAAGAAAGAAAAGAAAAGACCTTTACCCAAAGGGGGGGCATGGATTTAAACAAGTTGAGGAATTGTAGAAAGTTTAAAGAGACACTCATTACAGGTAAACACGAGTTAGTGGTTGATTGAAGGAAATGTCACAGGCTTCAGTCTCATTGAGGTTACTGAACTAAATGAACACTTAGCTGAACCAAATGCTGAGTCCTAACTCTTCCAGAGGAAAAGCTCTCCTTTCTGGGAGTTGACGGAGCCTGAGCCTGGTGGATTCACAAACCGCTCAGGCCACAGAGAACTTGAAGGGACTTAAATTTAAATTTCAAGAGGAAAAAAAGTAGTTGTCTTCTGGATTGTGAAACTGGGGCTTAATTCAGGGCAAGATCATAAACTGATACAAGGCGCAGATGTGTGCTTTAATTGACACATATGTTTTCTTTTCTTCTTGGCTGGAGTTGGGAAACTAGATCTAGCTCTTGTTGGCAAGAGGTCCAATACTCAGATACATCCCCAGTCCTTTTCCTTCTCTTCTTTTAAATCTACAGTTCTGTGCTGACGCTTGGAGAATCAATGCCAGGCAAGTGCTATCACAAATCTATATGCTTTTCTTTCCTTTGAAATATTACTAATTTATTTTTGAGACAGGGTCTTCCTAGGTAGCCAGGACTGGTTGGAACAGGCTCTGTAGTCCAACTGCTTTAGAACTCCCCACGTGAATCAGGCTGACCTTGTCAAATAAACCTGTCATTCAATCTACTTCACTAGCTAATGAGGAAGGTGTTTAATGTTTTTCTCTGACCCTAACATGCAGCCACAGCTTAGGAGTAGTGGAGTTTCCCAGTGGGCAGATCAGTCAGACTGATGAATGCTGAGATTATACCACACCAACTTTTCCTTACTTACCTTGACCTAAAAAGAAAATCTTTTTTTTGTCTGGCTATTTAAAAGCCAGACAAGCCAGGTATGGTGGTGTATGCCTTTAATCCCAGAACTCAGCCGGCAGAGGCAGGTGGATCTCTGTGAGTTTAAGGCCAGCCTAGTTGAGTTCTAGAACAGTCAGGGCCATGTAGAGAGACCCTGCCTCAAAAAAACAAAAGCATGGTGCTCCACGGGCATAATAGCCCATACTTTTCCCAGCACTCAGGCAGTAGAGACAGAGGCTCTCTCTGAGTTCAAGGACAGCTATGGCTATCTAGTGAGACCCAGTCTCAAGAAAAAAAAACTTTAAAAAGCCAGACGATTTATCTTAGGAGAGTGGACACATCCAGGCTCCCAGACCTATACTCCAGGACCTATACTTAGGAGAGTGGACACATCCAGGCTCCCAGACCTATACTTACATCCAGAGTTGAGTAATGGCAGTCCCATTCAAGCACACTGGTGCCTTTTCTAATGGGGTTCATTAGAGAAAGACTAATTGTCAGCCTCTGCTTTCAGGGGACAAGAGCCTCATCTGTTTCTCTCCAGCGTGGTTACTTGCATGGACACCCATTTATGGACGAACGAGCTAAGAAAAATAACAAGCATCAGAGGATATAGTCGGTTCAGCCTAGCTCAAAGTTAGAACCTAGAAAGCATGTTTTCCAGCTAATTTAGAATGATTTTTAGTCCATGATGGGGGAGTCCCCTTTATGTTTGGCTTGGGGTGAGCACTAGTATTCTCTACTCAATTGTTAAAAACTCCCCATTAGTGTTAGCTCATAAGCAGCACTTGGCAGCTACTGGACAGCAATGGTGTGTGTGTGTGTGTGTGTGTGTGTGTGTGTGTGCTGTAGTGCTTAGAAATTAAACCCTAGGGCCTTAGGAATGATGCAAAGCAAGTACACCCACATACCTAGGCCCTAGTAAGGCCACTTAAGCAGAAATTATTATGAGTGTTACTGCGGAATGGACCTGTCTGTCATTCCACTTCACCAATTAATGAGGAAGGTATTTAATGTTTATCTCTGATCCTAACCGGCAGAGATGTTGGGACTAGTGGAATTTCCTGGTGGGCAGCCAAGTCAGGCTGACGAGTTCTTATTGCCCAGGTTTACCAATGGAGACAGGCTGTACAGACTAGTTCCTCCCTTTTTTTCCTTTCTCATCTCTTCCTTGTGTGTGTGTTATTTTCGCATGTATGTATGTGTGTCTGAGTGCACAAAGATGTGTTTGTGCGTGATGTGCCCATGGAGGCCAATGGTCCAAGTTAGGTGTCTTTCTTTATTGTTCTCTTCTTTCTTTACTTGTTTGTTTTGTTTTATGAGACAGGGTTTCTCTGTAGGTTTGGAGCCTATCCTGGGACTAGCTCTTGTGTACCAGGTTGGCCTCAAACTCACAGAGATCCGCCTGCCTCTGCCTCCCCAGTGCTGGGATTAAAGGCATGCGCCACCACCGACCAGCTACTTTCAGTTTTGGAGACAGGTCTTCTCACCAAACCTGGAGCTCATCATTTTGGCTAGACTATCCGGCCAACAAACCCCAGGCTCCACCCCTCTATACCCCACCCCTACTGTTGGTGTTACAGATGTGAGCTACCAACTCTTATGTAAGTACTAGAAATCTGAAAATCAGGTCCCCATGCTTGCACAGCAAGCAGTCTGCCTGTTGAGCCATCTCCCCAGACACACACTGCTCCCCTTCCCCACGCTCTGCACCTTTTTGGAGACAGGGTATTGCTGTGTATCTAGCCCAGGTTGGTTTCAAACTCAAGGTCTTCTCTTCTCACAGCACCATGACCTGCTCAAGACTAGATTTCTGTAGCACCACCTCTGTTGTGTGTGGTCTCTCACTCCTGATTCTTTCAACTCAGGCTAGGTTGTTTTGCTATTGTTGTTGTAGATTTATTTTGTTTTCTCACTCAGGCTCTGGCAGGAGACCCACAATGAGAGTCCCGAGTGCCTTTCCGCGTTCCTGAGGTCATTATCATTCTTTCCAGGGATTGTGGCTCTTAGGATTCTCTTCCTTGGATAGAAGGACATGGTTCTAATTCAGCCCTGAATTATATCATCCCACAAACTTTACTGCGGGTCAGTTACCCTCTGGAGAAGGCACTGTACTGGGCAGCTGGGGAAAAGCCGTGTGGCCTGATAAGAGTTCTCAACGCCAACTTTGTGGGATTCCTAAGAGGGAGTGGGTATGTCTCTGGCTCTTGCCTGCTCTTGGGCCTCTTTTCCTCTTATTAGGTGGCCTTGTCCAGCTTTGATATGAGGGCTTTGCCCATGTCTTATCATATCCTATTTTGTCATGTTTGGTTGTCTCTTGGAAGCCTGCTCTTTTCTGAAGGGAAACAGAGGGGAGTAGATCTGGGGAAGAGAAAAGGTAGGTGGGGGCTGGGAGGAGTGGTGGGAGGGGAAACTGTCATTGGGTTGTATAGTATGAGAGAAGAATCTATTTTCAATAAAAAAAAACTTAATCTCAGGATTTGGGAGACAGAGGCAGGTGGATTTCTGTGAGTTTGAGGTCAGCCTGATATATATAGAGTTCCAGGTCAGCTAGGGCAACATATTGTGAGACCCTATCTAAGGAAAAATATAAACAAGCAAAAAAAAATCCACAAGCAAGCAACCACCCACCACCACCAACCCCTATAGCCAGTGTGATTGGGGTTGTAGCTCAGTTGTGCACTCTACTAGCATACTCAAAGCCTTTGGCTCTGTCCCCAGAACATCATAAAGCAGAAGGGAGGGGGACACACATCTGTAACCCCAGCACATGCGAGGTAGAAGCAGATTAGAAGTTCAACGTCATCTTCTTATACATAGCCAGTCCAAGACAGGGCCACTACACAAGACTCTGTCTCAAAAATTAATTAATTGATTTATTGTTTTAATTAAAAAGCAGCCTGCGGTGGTGGCACACACCTTTAATCCCAGCTCTTGGGAGGCAGAGCAGGGCAGATCTCTGTGAGTTTGAGGTCAGCCTTGTCTACAGCTGATTCCAGGACAGCCAGGGCTACACAGAGAAAACAAATAAATAAATAAAATTAAATAACTAAGTAATTAAAAAGCACATCCCAGTGTAGGAAGAGAGCAGGTTGTGGTACCATTCTCAACAATACAAGCAGGTAATGAGGTTAGCACATTCTAAGCAGTTCACAAGCCTATTCTATGACAAGTTACACAAATTCTTTAGTTTCTACTTCCTTTCTGCAGTGTGGAAGAGTTGAAAGCCACTGAGAGCCAATGGCAACCTCTGATCAGATTCTCACCTCCTGGGGATAATGACTTGGTAGTGTCCTGGCTTCAGGTTGTTGTCCCACGATTGATTTAGACGCACCTCAAAAGAGGGAAGAAGTAGAACCAGGGGCGAGGAGATGCTTAAGTGGCCAGGATTTGCTAGGGCTCCTTCTACACGAGTCCATACTCCTGTATAGGCTTGGAAACCAGCCCCTTCCTGACACTCTGAACTTTCTACTCCAGTTCCCCAGACTCAGAGACAGAAGAGCAAGCACCCCACCAATACTCAGCTCCACTTGTCCTACAGACCCAGAGGGTTCTGGCTGAGTGAATGCACGGGCGGCACTTACCTGCTCCTAGTGCCAGCCACAGCGAGAGCACCAGTAGCAAGAGTACCAGCGGCGGCGGTTGTAGGCTCCGGGAGCGTCCCATGGCCGGATGTGGACGCCGGGTGTCCGCTCTCCAGGAGCTCTGCCTGCGCAGGGAGCCGCGTTCCCCTACCTCCGTGCGCGGGACTCGGTGAGCGGGGCTCCCTCGGCCGGCACCTCCCACCGCCGCCTCCCGCCCCTCCTCCCGGCGCCGCCACTCTACCACTAGGGTCGCGGGCACCGCCCTCCAACTCTGAAGTGAGAGGCAGCTTCAGGCTGTTGTTTCTCCCGGACACAGAGCGGGACAAGACCTTAGGGCCACTTGGATCTGCCAACCTACTGTCTGTCCGCTGCCAGTTTCCCTGGCAAGATTGCTGCTGTTAAGTAATTGTCAAAAAACAAAGCAGTTTTTCTCTTTCGGAACCCTTCTCCCCATCCAGGAACAAATGAAATCTTGTAACAACACTGGAATCAATTAGGTGTGGGCTCGCTCCTGAGATCTCGGAGGTGGAAACAGGAGGATTGCTGTGAGTTGACTCTAGCCTAACAGTGAGTTCCAGACCTGTCTGGGCTACAGAGGGACACCGTATCTCACACTCCTTTGATCCCAGAATTTGGGAGGCAGAGGCAGGAGGGTCTCTGTGAGTTCGAGGCCAGCCTCGTCTAGGCAGAGAAACCTTGTCTCAGAAAAACAAAACAAACAAACAAACAAACAAACAAAACCAAAGCTAAACCAAACCAAGAATCCTTGAACAAGGGTATCTTGATTTGTGTGTGTGTGTGTGTAAAAATTTGCACATCTATTATCTCATTTGTCCTTAAGGTTTTGTGATTAATAAAATCAAGATTCTAAAAAATGGTCCCCAGACTGGTGAAATGACAGAGGGGAGCATAACCAGGGCAGGACTCAGGAACTTTGGTAAACCCATCTGTTCCAAAATCAAGCCCCTTGGACCTATGAGAGCAGTGGAAGAATATTCCTCCCACCCTACCCCCTAGCGCCCCAGTTCCTGCTAAACAGATCAAACACTGACCAGAACTAAGATGCAGAACGGTGGGTAGAGTGAGCCTCTGGGTTCAGCACTCCGAGGTGGAGGCAGGAGTACCAGAAGTTCAAAGGTAAACCAGTCTGGATTGGAGACCCTGCCCCCAACCCCCCCAACTCCTACCAAGTCACTGAAGAGAAAGACTAGAGACACCACTCACGATCCCACTTCCAGGTGACCGGGGTTTGTGAGCAAGCTGCTGTACCAGGGTTAAACTAGCTAGGAGCTGCAGTGTCCAGGACACAGCACGTCACCTGGGAGAGCAAGGACAACAGCCAGGCCTGGGCTTGGTTCCCACCCTTTTCCAGAGGAAAGACTGACTTGGGAACATCAGAACTAAGCAAGGTCTAGAAGGACAAGAGTAAAGGGTGATGGCAGAGAAGGGTTTTGTCTCCTAAGCCTCCAATTTGAGCACCCCCCCACCTTCCACAACCGGACTGGCAGAGGGCCAAGAGGGAAGGCACCGTGAAGTACACTATAAACCTCTGAGATTTATTGGCCGCTCCATCTGAAAATGGCCATCCTGCTGTGGCCTCTGGGGGGCATTTGCAGATGTAATCAGCCCAGAAAGAGAGTCATTCCAGTCAGGGGTGTAAATCACGCTTCAAAAGCTAGAAGAGAGACATGTGGCCCTAGATAAGAAGAGGACTGATGTGGCCTCTGTGCCCTTCCCTCCCTTCTCCTGCCCAGGGGGGAGCTGGCTCCTGATCTGTAATGCACTTTAAATGGAGTTTGTGCTACGTTTTTATCTATATCTGCCCTGCTAGTTTTACAGGAGAGCTGTGAAAGCAAACATCTGGCTACCCAGCCATTGTACAGGGCCTGTTGGCTCCCAACCCCACCCCCATCCCTAAGTACCCAAGCCTCCCCTCCAATGAGGTCAGGAAACCTGCAGCTGGGGAGCTAGCTGGTGGCCTCAACTTTCCACTTCATTCTTTTTGTTTGTTTTTGTTTTTTGAGACAAGGTTTTTCTGTAGCTTTGAAGCCTATCCTGGAACTAGCTCTTGTAGACCAGGCTGGTCTTGAACTCAGAGAGATCCGCTTGCCTCTGCCTCCCGAGTGCTGGGATGTAACATGAGGGGCGGCTTTTTGGGGTTTCTGTACCGCTCCACAGCCAGCAAGCCCCAAAGAAAATCACACAAAGATCTCCATAAGTTATAAA
>LOJH01010058.1:4722-21320 GCA_001685095.1 Ellobius talpinus
TGCCTGCCTCTGCCTCCCGAGTGCTGGGATTAAAGGCGTGTGCCACCACTGCCTTGTGAGATGCATTCTCATGACTTGGCATCTGTTTTTTTAAAATTAAGTTACCTCTTACAATTGCAGTTTTCTTTGTTGTGGCACCTCCCAATGATGCACAAATTAGATGCCGGGCCTCTAAGTGAAACCTTAAAATAGGAGTAACTAAACAGTCTACTGAATGGATGTTTAAAAATATCTTGGTTCAGGGTTGGAGAGATGGCTCAGTGGTTAAGGGCCCTGGCTGCCCTTGGAGAGGACCCAGGTTTGATTTCCAGCGCTCATGTGGTGGGCTCACAACTATAACTCCAGCTGCAGGGGACTCCTCTGACTTCCACAAGCACCAGGCACGCAGGTATGGCATATGAAGATATGCAGGCAAAACACCCATATAATAAGTACATTATGAATTTTAAAAACTATAATGTCATTCAAAAAAAAATCTAGGTACGAAGTAGACTGCAAAGCAGAAATCCTTGAGTTCTTTGTGAAGGTAGGATGAGAGTCATGTCAAAGCGCATAACTCCTGAGACAAGCGGTGTAGTTCAGCAGTAGCTTCTCTGTGACAGTATTGCAACACCCCCTTCTTCTCTAAATGCATTTCTAAGTTTGCTTTTTAAGCATTTTCATAAAATAGTAGCCCTAAGGGTCATGTGCATCTGTGTCAGATGAACAAGACAAGTGTCTGAGATTCTTCCCTGGTTTTGATTTATTTTTCCCCTCAGTATTTTCCCCAGTGTTTGGATACATGGTAGGCCTTATAGTGTGCCTAAAGAATTTCCTTTGATTTTTTTAAACTTATTTTTCCATTACACTTTTGTTCTTGTGGCTATTAAAAATGTGTTTTTATTTGATAGGAATGCTCTGAGTTTCTTCAATAAATACCTTGGTCTGCTTGTTCTTTAATAAGTCTGTCTCACACATTTAACTTAAATTTAGGGTTGGGACTGGAGTTGATTGCCAGTGGCCAGGGTAGAGGAAATTCAGATTTAGCTAGGCAAGATGATTACTGCCCACGATTCATACATCAGGTGCTTAGCAGTAGGGCTGACGTGATATTGTATACTTAAATGTGTTGAGTAGGAGGTTTTCTTGTTTCATGACGCTCACTGGAGTTTGGCGCTCACAGTATTTCTGCGCCAGAACTGAAAGACCTTCACCTTGATGCTCAGCCTAAATAACAAGCTACTTCCCCTGGATCAGAAGGTTTTCCTGGGCCATGTTCAAAAGCGAAAGTTTGTCTCTGGAGTCTACAGTGGCTTTTCAACCAGGCGGAAAGAACTCAGACGTTATTATCAGTGAAGAGACAATGGCAGGCAAAATTGAGATATCCATAAACAGAAGATATTTCTGTCTTGAGAGGAGGTGGTTATCTCAAGGGGAGATCAGAGTGAAGCAAGAGGTCCATACCAGTGGCCCTGTGGTTTCTGTGTGTATCTGCCCCAGATGGGATCCTCTGAGAATGCTAGAATAGGGGGTGGCGATGACAGTCAGTTGGGCCTGTAATCTTAGCCTCCCCCTCGTTCCTGTCACCGATGTCATGCAGTAGACTAGACTGTGCAGCCGCCATTCTGAACAGTTATGTATGACGGGAGTTCTGGGATACGTTCTTTCTACTTTGAGGTGTTAGGGATACCTTCCAAACTTGTCACCAGGGATCTGCAAGGCGTGTGCAGTTCGAATGACTTCGTTCTACTGATATGATTTGGTTTGAGCTGAAGGCAGTAGTGAGTCTCAGGGATTCCTGTGTGCTTTGGAAGCTTCAGGTCTGAAATGATACACAGTAACTTAGAAGCATATAGATAGAAGTTTGAGTAGATTGGTTAGAATATAGAATAGATTTTTTTATGCCTTTCAGAAACTTGCAAATAAAAGGAAAAAGTATTTTAATTTTAATAGCAAGTAAATTATAGAAACTGATTATATTACATTTTTTTAAAAGAAGGTAGAGCTCATTTTCAGGGTTCTTACCACAATAAAAAAGAAAAATAAACTAGTAGCTTAAGCATTTGAGGGAATCTGAATAACATCTCTCTTTCAAAGTTTTAAGTTTTTATTAGCATATGCTACAGGCCAGCGGAGATTATATAGTTCCACTTGGGCACCCTGGGTGTGGACCAGCCCAGCTGCCCCACAGCCATTTTGTCTTTCCCCACACTTCCCAGCTTCTACTGACAACGATCCTGTGTTGACGTCTGCTTTGTCAGGTTTCCATCAGTGAGAACACGCTCTATCTTTTTTTATGTGTCTAGCTTATTTCATTTAAAGTAATGTGCTGCGGTTCCATCTGTTTTGCTGTTCATGGCTGAGTACTTGAGTGTGTGCATTGATCACGTTTTCCCATTTGTTTATTCGTACAGCTTAGCTGTTGTGAATAGTGCAGCAGTAGCAATGGGCATGCAGATATTTTATTAGTAGTGGCTTTCAGGAACCTTCATGTTGTACACACACAGCATATTGTACTGATGTATAATTGGAATAGAAATCTCTTGATTATCGAATTGATACCTAAATAGTGTACAGTCTGAGTCTGTGGCAATCTGATAAATTGTGTGTTAGGACCTTTTCTGCACTGGTTGTTAGGGATGTCTATTGTGCTCAGTCTAACCATGGCTTCATGGTTTTTATTTTTTTTGCCTCAGAAAATGCTTGCTTTGCTATAAGCGTTATTAATTAAATATAGAACAGAGGCTTGTGTATATTAATTTAGAATTATTAGTCAAAGAGGGTGTGGCACTTGTACGAGGCAGACAGAGCACCTCAGTGGATGTATCTGTCAGCTTATCAGTAGGTCCAGACAACCCCTGCTCGACCTCAGTAACTTTCCAAGGTGTTGTCATGCAGTTGAAAGTGATGGCTTGGTGAATTAAAATGCACAGAAATTCTGCTTAATACTACTGGGAATTTCCCCACATATTTGAGGCCTGTCTGAGGCTCTTGTCTAAGGATGAGAGATCAGAGGATCATGGTTGTGCATTCGTTCTCTCTCTCTCTCTTTCTCTTTCTCTCCACCCCTCTCTCTCCGTTTTCCGAGACAAGGTTTCTCTGTGTAGTTTTGGAACCTGTCCTAGAACTCGCTCTGTAGACCAGACTGGCCTCGAACTCACAGAGAGCACCTGCTTCTGCCTCCTGAGTGCTGGGATTAAAGGCGTGCGCCACCACTGCCTGGCACGGTTGCTCTTTTACACAGGCCTTGACCCTTCTATCTGCCTTAGACCTGGTACCTGTAGCTTCATCCTGAGTTTTCATCGGATTAAAGCCTTGCCGTGTGTCAGGTCATTTTATTAACATGTTGGAGGAACAGCCCCTAATGTTTCACTGTGCTTTGTACTTGTGGCATTTCCATTGTGGAGACTTCATGTCTGTCTCCTTACAGTGTGCTTTCAAATTCCATTGTCAACAGTGTACTTAAGAGCCTGGCCTGTCAGGCATGGGCCTTTAATCCCAGCAGAGGCAGGTTGACCTCTCAGTGTGAGGGCAGCCTGGTCTACAGAGTGAGCTCCAAGATAGCCAGGGCTATATAGAAATACCCTGTCTCAAAAACCACCACCACCAACAGCAACAGCAACAAATGTATTCTTTGCAAAGTGGTTAAAGCAGTGTAGCTTAGAATATGAAGATTTGGAGTGAGACTTGACCTGTGCCAGTCCATTTCCACATGCTGATAATGGACACATGCTTTGCCATCAAGGGCTAGTTAGCTCCTTCTTGAATTAGTGTTTTAGTGGCTTTAGTATAAGGCCTGGCACAAAATGTGTATGCTTTTTATTATTGCCAAACTCGGTTATAACTTTAGATTTGATTGTCTGGTTTCCTCAGTTATTTTGTAAACTTGGGCCTTGCTCTTGCTAGCCTAGCTCTTGTGCATGCATAGTTATCTTTACTGAATTGAGGCATTTATTTCAACTGCTTGAGGCCTGGAAGATACATGAGCTAGTCGTTTGGGCAAAAATTAGAATTTCTGTCGTGGGAAGCCAGGCGTGCCAGCGTGGGTCACTTTATTGGTGTCTTCAGAGTGCATTGACACTGCTCTCTTCACTCTTAGTTCAGTGTGTCACGTCCCTTCTCTTTTCCTTTCCTCTCCCTTTTCAATTTGTTTGGGTGTCCTGTGTCCCAGGCTGTCCTCAAGCTGTACCTGTCTCCACCCTGAATCCCATGCTTACAGGTGTGAACCATCATAATAACTAGTGTATGTGGTGGTAAGGAGTGAACGCAGGATCCACCTGCCCCTTGCGGGCCTCTCTCCCAACCCCCTGCAATTAAAGGTGTGCGCCTACTGTAACCAGTTGTTCACACTGTATTTAAGTGTCTGTTAGACAGTTTCTTAGATCCACAATAATGACTGCTTTTCTTTATTAAAATAATTTCTTCTTTGATCTGGAGAGATGGCTCAGCGGTTAAGAGCATAGGCTGTTCTTCCAGAGGATCTTGGTTCAGTTCCCAGCACCCACAAGGCAGCTCACAACTGTTTTATGTAACTCTAGTTCCAGGGTACCTGGCTCCCTCATGCAGGCAAAACACCAATACACATTAAAATAATTTTAAAAAAAGATTTCTTTATACTTAATTACTAAATTTTTTGTTGTTGTTTTGTTTTATTTATGTATTTTTTGACACAGGTTTCTCTGTGTAATACCCTGGCTGTCCTGGAACTCACTCAGTAGACCAGGTTGGCCTTGAACTCATAGAGATCAACCTGCTGCTGCCTCCTGAGGACTAGGATTAAACTTGGGCCACCACTGCTGGATAGTTTTTTTAAGTAGGGGAATTTTCTTTTTTTCTATACTGAGTCAGAATCCCCTCCCCCACTAAGGAGTAAAGGGTTTATTTTGGCTTCTAGTTCAGATAGGATAGAGTTCATTATGATAAGAACATGGCAGCAGGCACAGAAGGCAAGGTGGCAGGAACAGCATGCAGAAGGCCTACCCACAGTGACTTACTTCCTCCAGCAAGGCTCCCCAAAACCTTCCCACACACAAACCACTACTAACTGTGGGGTGGGGGACATTTCACATTCAGATCCCAACATTCTGCCCCTGACCCCATAGGCCTCCGACCCTCATGATGCGGAATGTGTTTACCAGCTTCAGAAGTCCTCATGATCTTTAAGGGAAGCCTTCTGAGGCTGAAAACGTTCTCTTCACTGTGACCCAAGTTCCTGGAGGGGTTATGACCTTGATCATGGGGAAGACATAGCAGCAGACAGGAGGGCATGGCTGTAGGAACACAAAGCCATGGTTTTTTTCTTTTGAGACAATCTCATTGTAATCAAGGCTAGTCTTATTAACTCTGTAGCAGAGGATAGTGTTGAATTCCTGATCCTCTTGCCTCATGAGAGTCCAGGCATATATCACCTTGCCTAGCTGAAGAATACCTTCTGTAGAAAGGAAGGACAAATGCCCTGCTCTTCACCTCCCACAGGAATTCTCTCTGTGGCCTTGACATGTCCTGGAACTCTCTCTTTGCAGACCAGGCTGGCCTCGAACTCAGAGACCCACCTGCCTCTGCCTCCCAAGCATAGGGACTAAAGGCATGTTCTATCATTGCCTGGCTTATTTACTTATTTTAAAATGAATTTGCTTTTAATTTTTCTCTCTAAATTTAATTTTTTTTTGTGTGTGTGTTTGTTTTTTGAGACAGTTTCTCTGTGTAGCACTGGCTATCCTGGAACTCACTCTGTAGACCAGGCTGGCCTCAAACTCAGAGATCTGCCTGCTTCTGCCTCCTGAGTGCTGGGATTTAGCACCTTTCAAAAAGTGATCTGTGAGTTATTTTTAGTTAATTCATGCGTTTAAAATACTGACTTTCAGTGCATTATTTTTATTGATGTTCATATTGACCAATCCAGTCTCTTTATATGGTTCCTATTTGCTGTAGCCCACTAGTCTTTGAGAGCATGTTTGAGTTTGGTATGAGAAAATACCCTTGTAAATGTCTTGACCTGAAACCAGTTAACCATTTTCTTAAAAGTAATTGTTCCCTTGACTGGATGTGGTATTCAAGCAGCACATTTGGATCACCAGGAGCAGCCCTTGATCCTTGAATTTTTTTAACTGAATGGTCTCTCACACACACACACACACACACACATCTGTGTCCCCATGTGTCTAGTCTGCACACACACACGTATCTGTGTCCCCATGTGTCTAGTCTGCACACACACACGTATCTGTGTCCCCATGTGTCTAGTCTGCACACACACATATCTGTGTCCCCATGTGTCCAGTCTGCACACACACACACACACACACACACACACACACACACACACGTATCTGTGTCCCCATGTGTCCAGTCTGGTTTGGAAGAAAAATACTCTGTCTTTGCTTCTAAATGAGATTTTAAGGAACGTGTGGCGCAGCATGTGTGGAGGTCAGAGGACAACCTACCGGAGCCTGTCCTCTCCCTCTGCCATGTGGGATCAGGTTGGCTGGCATGGCAGTAAGTGCCTTTTTTATGTGTTGAGCCATCTCACTGGCCCGGAAAATACTCTTAGAGTTATCTAGGGGACATTTCTAGTCTTCCCATCCTTTTTCCTGTCTTTGTGTGAGTTCATCACTTCCATTTATAGTGATCCCTTATCAGGGCTATAAAAATGGCCGAGGCAGAAATTAATTTATATGTGAAAGTAGAACACGTTTCTCTCTCTTAGGTGCTGTTGAGGATTATTTTAATAGTATGCATCTTTTTTCTCCTTAAAAATAGCCTCTAATTTGACCTAGATTTTAATAGTATCACTTAAGTTTTACTGCTGTAAATACATTATTAAAAGGCTGGCGTAAGGTCATGAATATAACCTCAGCAGAACTGCCATGACCTTAGGGCCGGGCCTCACTGCGTTGTGAGTTCTGAACCAGCTGAGACAACAGCAAATTAATGTATTACTTCATGTCTCCAGCCCACAAGGAGACGGTGAGAAAGGAGGACTGGAGTTAAGAAAGAGAAACTTCCTTTTCTCTCCCTAAATAGAAAGCTAGCACTCTTTTATATACCTGAAAATGTGACCAGCTGGCCTGGCAGCAAGGGTCTTGTAACTGTTGCGTCTTCGAGCTAGCTGTGCTGGGCTTTTTGAGTTGCTTCGCTCGCTTTCATCTTCCTCCTGTTGAATGTAGCACCTGGAATTTGTATTTTTCCTTCTTCTTACATTAAAAAAGGGTTATTTTATGTGTATGGGTATTTTGCCTAAATGTATATCTTGTGCACCACAATGGTACAGTTTCCACNGGGGGGGGTGTCAGATCCCCTGGAGCTGGAGTTAGAAATGATGATGAACTGCCATGTGGATGCTAGGATCCAAAACTAGATCCTCTGGAAGAGCAGCTAGTGCCCTTAACCACTGAGCCGTCTCTCTGCCTCCCTTTCGTTACACTTTAAAGGATTATTTCTTATTTATCTCATTGCATTCTTAGCTTCGTTGTAGGTTAATGTTTTTCTTGACCATGACGAATTTGATCATGGTTTATATCTGAAGGAGCGAGCCTCTGTTTGGACTCAGCTTGACTCTCAAAGACTTAAAAGAATCTCAACAAGGACAAGGAATTTCTGCTAGTTTGGGTTCCCCTTACCCCATTTAGAGTGGATTCTCTCTTTGACAGATGGCTCATTCTCAACTTGGTGATGCAGCTTCCTTTTGGGAGTCTTACAGAAGGGCTCTGGCGACTGATCGGTGCCTTGAGCTTTCTCCAAGTTGCCTTATTTGTCTGCAGAGTCTGGAGCCCCCAACTTCCCTTGTCCCCTGAGGATAGTGGTAGCTGGAGTTGATCTGGGAACAAATGTGAAAGGTTCCCCAGTGACTGAAACAGAGCGGTGCCTGCATAGACATCTTGACTTTACTCTAAATCAGGGTTTTCTCTGCAGTAACGGGACTCTTTCTGGTGAAGATAGGTGTGGTGCTGGGCCTGGTGGCACATGCCTGTAATTAATTACCTCCAGGACTTGGAAGGCTGAGGCAGAAGGATAGTGAAGCTGAGACCAGCCTGGATTACATTAAAATAATTTGGTGTTTTTTGGTTTTGTTTTAAAGGCTTGTGCAGCATTTATACNCGTATGTGACGGAGACGAGAGGAAAGAGGAGCCCGGATGCTTTTCCTTTCTCCCTTTTCTGTTTATTCTGAACACTTCTCCATCAAGTGAATGGTCCAAGTGACTGTACAAGAACAGAGAGACGCTCAAGACTGCAGTACAGACTCCTGCTTATATGGAAGCATTGTAGTACTCTTTACCCTACATTAAAGTAGGAATATTAAAATCGTTGTACTCCGAAGTTACTGTGAGTCAGATCAAGTGGAAAGGGAGGAAATGGTTAAATAACTGAGGAGGGAGGGCCAAGGGAAAGTGGTGGTGGAGGAGAAAGCAGTGCCAGCTGGGGGCTGCCAGTGATGAGCTCTACTGGTCTGGGAGGCTGCTGGTCTGCTGTGCGAACAGGGCTATTTCATCAAAGCAAAGGTCCTTGTATCCTGTCCTGGGCGGTGGCTATAGCGTACTGGGACCATGTAGCCCGAATCATTCCTATCTCCCCTTTATTATAAAACTCATGGCCATTTATGTGCCAGTTCACAGAAGCAGGGCTTTGGAGTGAGATCATTCTGGAGTGCATCCCAGCTCTGCTGCCATTTGTAACCTCACATGCTTTTCCACCCCGTCTCGGTGTCTCCATGTTCTACGTATCAGAATAGTAAACCTTTCTTATAAATGTCAAGCGTAGAATAAATGAGACGATAAATGTGAAATATTCTAGATCCTGCTTCACTCTTACAGTGTCTGCAGTGCTTGCCCCGGGGCAACAGTAAGAGGCTGCCAAGGTCTCTGTCTTCTGCTTCTGCCCTAATTCAGCTCAGCCGCTTGTCCTTTTGGATTTGTTTCCTCTCTGAAGCAGTACTTCCTCCCTCCATATCCTTCATGTTTCTTGGCACGTAAGGCAGAAAGCCTGGCCTAGCATGGGAAACTTTGGAGGCTGACCCATCTGTAGCCAGTGACTTCCCGGATGCACTTTGACTTTGCAGCCTGTCCGCTCAGCAGAAGTGTCCTCTCGCTGCCGAAGTGCCAGCCCTTTGGCAGCAGCAACACAGGGTCCACTTTGTCCTTGCTGATATTTTAGGTCCCTCACATTGTAAGTTTTTGCATTTTCTACCTTCATGGTCTGTTAGTGTGATTCTGATGAGCATCTTTGGATCCCTCCTCCCTCTTGACATGCTTGGGAATCCAACCCCAGTCACACCAGGTTTCTCTTTAGCACTGCTGTCATCCACGAGGAGACTGTCCTTGACACTATGTGATGTTCTTCAGCATCCTGTCTACCATCTACTGATGCCTGTAGGCAGCCCTCGTTCTGAAGGCTTGACACCAAAATAGTCTGCGGGGTACCCAGTAGTGTCTCTCCCATCCCTTGTTGAGGGCCGTTAGTCTGTACCATATTCGTCCTTTGCATCTGCTCCGAGCAAAGTTCGCAGCTGGGTCACAGCTGTTATGAACACACCTATTTCTTTCTGTTTTAATGGGTCCCTAACTTTGCCTGGCAGTCCTTTCAGGTTTTATTGATGAATGCTTCTATTTTTCATGGGGTTATTTCAGTCTTCTCCTCAAAGTGTCCATTTCATTTTATTATATATTTGTAGTAGGTGGCCTTGGCATCAAAGGTAAAATAGAGACTATTATATCTAAACTTTGTGATACCAGCCATGAATTTGGATCCTTCTTTGGCATTTAAGAAATTTTGTGGCCGTTAGCGAGTTAGCCTGTAGCCTCATTTTCTTTGTCTCTATCGTGACTATCAAAACAGAAAAAAATGTAATGTGTGTAGTTTCTTGCTCATAGGGTCAGCTGGTGATGGGCACCGTGAATGGCAGAACTGACAGGAGGGAGGGATGCTGCCTTGTGTAAGGTGAATCAGCCACATTTAGGGTAATACTGAATTCGAGATCTGAAGAAACTGAGACATGAGCCACACAAGTTATCTGGGGGAGAATGCTTTCAAGTAATGTGGTTATAATATAAACTGAGAAAGGAACTGTGCGGGACATACAGTGAAGGGGAGAGAAGATGGGCTTCATGTTTGCAGGCGGAGAGATATGCATTCTTTGTTTTGTTGGATTTTTGAGACAGGGTTTCTCTGTGTACCCATAGTTGTATTGGGACTCTGTAGACCAGGCTGGCTTTGAACTCACAGAGATCCCCCTGTCCCTGCCTGGCATTAAAGGTGTGCGCCACCACTGCCCTGCAGATGTGGACTGTTTTTGAGACAAGGTCCCACTCTAGTCCTTGCTTTCCTAGGATTTGCTTTGTAGACCAGGCTGGCCTCAGACTCACAAAGACGACCTGTCTCTGCCTCCCACCTCCTGAGTGCTGGGATTAAAGGTGTGCGCCATCATGCACAGAGATGCACACAGTTTTAATTGGATGTATGAATGCCATCGCAGGGTGGTATTAAACTTGTAAAAGTGAGAGATTAAGTTAATTAATTTCAGCAACCTCTTCACTATTCCTCTTATTCATTTTTCATGCTGTAGGCAGATTTACTGTTCTAAGTGGGAATCTCATTCCTTTAGTTTCACTTGCTTCTGCCCTTAGTCTGAAGTTCAACCTCGTGAGATTTGTTTAACTTTGTCATGATGCATCAGCACCAGCTACTGTGGCCATCTTCCTTCCTTTTATCATCACTCTTACCTGTACCCTTCCTCCTGTGTCCTCAGGTCCCCTCTTACCTCCTGTCCCACCAGCTGTCTCTGCTTCAGTCCTCCCCCTCAGTTTCACCTCTTGAACATGGCTCTTCCTGGGGGCTGGAAGGTTGCTTTCTGAGAGGGCTACCCTTAGGATCCCAGGACCCACACCACCTGGAATTAACTCGCTGGGCCTCATGCAAATATTTGTAACCCCAGCCCCCAGGGATTCATTGCCTCCTCCTGGCTTCTGCCCAAGCATAGATGTGCCCCTCCCCCATGGGCATATCCTTTGACAGACACGAGCACAAGCGTCAATATATTTTTAAAACAAAGCAAGCCAAGGCAGTGCTAATGAAACCTCCTGCTTGTTGCTTTTGCCTCATTAGCAGGCTTTAGCAAGACCACAACTTCCCTACTAGTGCAGCACACATCCTTGTCCTGGGAGGCCAGAAGAGAAAGTGAAATCCCTTACCGCTGCAGTCACAGGCAATTGTGACCTGCCTGGTAGAGTGCTAGGAGCCAAATTCAGGTCCTTTGGAAGAGAAGCAAGTGCTCTTATTCATTGAACTGTCTCCAGCCCCCTAAACATCCTTGACTACTAATAATATTCCATAGGTGTTTCTGGAAAAATCTAAAAAGTAGGATGGTTTTTGTCAACAGGTAATTCTGGAGAGGAAATGTTTTTCACCCGTGACATTACCGGTTATTTCACTGTTTTGCCCCCAAAATTCTACATGTAGCAGTTTCATTGAGTTTTTTTTTTCTTCCCCTCTATATCCATGTTTTTGTGTGTGGTGGTGGGCCAGTTCCTGTCTTCTCCAACTCAGTTTGTATTTCTTAGTGCTACTTTCATTGTTCTCTGTTCATAACATAGGCTTCTGAGGGCCTGAGCTTCTGCTATAATGATTGTTTATATGTTGCACGAACTGCTTTTGATGAGATCACACATACCTGTTCATGCCATGTAGGATGTAGCGACAAGTAAGAAAGGACTCCACCCAAGTGGAGTATGGGTATGGGTGCAGAAGAAGAAAACTCTCCCGGTAACAGTTCACTGCCAGTCAACCCTGGGGATCTTGTCTGTCTTTCCCTCCCAACAACTGCTAACCACCTTGTATAACTGCTAACTGCTTATATATAAAGACCATGGGGCCTTAGTAGCTCCTCGCCCAGCATCCTCAATTGTCTTTAACTCCTTAGGGAGAGGTCTGCGAGACCCTCCCCTTTAGTTGTTAACCAGCCATAAGTCAGAGCCTCATGAACCCCACGTCCTAACCAGGTGTTAACTGTAAATCGTTGGGAAGGAGGGGGCTTACAGGATCCTCCCTACTCCTTGGTGGGAAGTTCGCAGTGGACTTGGTCAGCTCCCTGATATAGTCTGTCTCCTCCCATCAGAGTCCAAGAGGGCAGCAGCCATGCTACGAGAGAACATCATTCCACAGCATTATCTTTTAAGTTTCAAAAGTCCTTAGTATCCAGGAATATGTCCAGAAAATCCTGAATATATTATCACCATGTTAATTTCCATAGAAGTCAACAAGATAACACGGTTTAGTAGCACTGAGCGAGAAAAAGAGAGGTTGAGAAATAGACATCAGCTTTTGAAGATGGTAGCCCACCAGTTCATTATTCTGACATAAATAACAAGAAAAAATCAAAACCCTATCCTACTTTTCCTCTAAAAACTCATTTCAAGGTAAGCAAATCGCAAATTGGGCCTTGACTTCCTTCCTGTTTTGACACTTGTTTTACCTAGTTTTATCTCCTTGTTTCTATTTGATTGTGCTTATGATTCTGTGCCTGTTACAATTCATAATTACTTTAAATTCCTTGGCTGATGAAGCCAATATTTGACTTGTCTCTGGGTCTGTCTGTTGGCTGTGTTTCTCCCCGATGACGACTTATCTTCACGGTTTGTTTGGATTTCAGCCGTTCCGGGGAGAATGACGGAAAATGGTATTTATTCTGAGAAGTGGGTGTGGCTGTGACTGTTGCTCAGGTTGTCGGGCTCACCTGGAGTCCGTGAGGGATGAGGGTCTCTGGGTTTGTTTATGGGTCTGGTTGACTTCATTGCCTCAGCAATGGGTGTTGATGTGCTAGAAGGTTCTGATGCAGCCCCTTTAGTCTATCTTGAACTTGCTTGCTCATCGGTATTTCAGAAAGGGTCTCCCAGGCTTTGTTCCCTGCTCGTGGTAGAGCACCATTGCGTACTTGGGGAAATGTTTAGGTTTGCCGTGTGGAATTGAACCCTCTTGTTGCTCTTGACCAGTGTTGGATTTCTGCAGGCTGTGTTCCTCTCTCTGTAGTCTGCTTCTCCTTTCGTTGTAGGAGACCTCTGTTCTTCCCTTCCTGGATAGTAGTTTCCCGCAGCAGTGGATATTAGTAATAATTTTGAAGGAATTTAATAAGAAGCATTTTTATATCCAGTATTAAAACTAATGGGTTTGGAATCCTTGACAACTACATGAACTTTTCCAAGTTGAGTTTATTACTTCCATGAACTTCCTGACATTTCTTATTAACTACTAACAGTTTTCAGTTAGGAAAATGACTAAGAATGGCTGTTTCTCTACTCTCAAGGAAGTTTGTCTTTAGGTGTGGGGTGGTGATAATAAGCCCCAAACCAATTGATAGGGGGTCTAGTGTTAGAGGCGTAATGAAGCCAAGCCCTGAGGTGGAGATAATGAAGACTCCCAGGTTGTAAGTGATATTCATACAGTTTTATTATAGTAAAGTGTGGCAAAGGAAAGAAAAATTGTTCAGAACTATGGGCACATTACAGTATTCACAATTATTTTTGATTATTTCACACAAGTGTAGCCATCACTTGTATAGGACATTTCCAACATCCTCACACCGTACCCCAGCGCTATCCCAGGTTTTATTAGTGTTCATTGCCTTTGCCCATTTAATTCTTCACATGTATGCCTTCCCTCTGCCTGTTTCTTTGGATCATTAGACGGCAGGCTGGCTTCACTGTCTGACCCCCATCATCACCAGTCGCCATTTTCCATTTTGCTACAATTAAGACATTGTTTTCAGACTGTCCATGGTGGTGCACACTGTCAGTCCCAGCACTGGGGAGACAGGCAGGTGGATCTCTGAAGCCTGGTCTATAGAGCGAGTTTCAGGACAGTAGGGCGAATAGGAGAGAGGCCCTGTCACAAACTGAAAACTCTTTTCAGTTGGGTCTGGTGTGATACACCTGTCTGAATTCCAGACCAGCCCAAGCTACACAGCTGGTCAACCTGTCTTTCTCCCTCTGTCCCTCCATCTCCCTTCCTCCCTTTTTCCATTCTTCACTTTCAAAGAAAGTTTTAATTTTTCTCCCACTTTCCCGATTTTCTTCAGGATTCACATGACGACATCCTTTTCTCTCCAGCTACCTTTTTCACCCGCTTCCTTCCCAAGCCCCCTCTTGTCCTTTCTCCTTAGCCCCTGCGCAGAGCCTTCAGGAGGTTCTGCTCAAAGCACACAGCACACCGTTCTGCTCTCTGTGTCCTTGGCCTTTTTGCTAAGGATGATTTCTAAGCTATGGAAGTGAGTCAAAGGGTTAGATGCTGTGTTTCAGCTTTCTTCAGAAAGTACGGTTATGTTGCTTCCCTGAGGCATGCTACCAAGTTTGTGATTGCCCTGTGTGTGCTTGCCGGTCTTCGAGTCCCCCCTCACCCCGTTGTCCCATCCCCCAGTCTTTGTTAATTTTATGGAAGGTACTAGATTGGTTTTGTGTTTCTTTTGTAAGAAGGGATACATTAACAAATGTCAGCTTTTAAATACAATTCTGAAAGCATAATGTAGCTCGAAGAATGTGCCCCAGTATTTTTAGTTTATCTCAAGGCTGCAGTATAAAGGTATTTGACTATATAATGTTTTGAATATGGACGTCACAAAAATTGACCTGTATATTTACATATACAAACAAATGAAACTATCCATTTTAACACACATTTTTGCAGTAAGAATAGTTGCAGCAAAGGATGTTTAAGCTCCTATATGCAAAAAAGAAGTAAAGTCATGCTAAATTAGAGGTTCCAAATGTAACTATTTACTTGTGAGAGACTGTTCATTTTAAGGTACTTCTGATTTTATTTGCTTGCTTTTTTGATACAGGGTTTCTCTGTGTAACAGCCCCGGCTATCCTGGAACTCCCACTGTAGACCAGGCTGGCCCCAAACTCACAGAGATCCTCCTGCCTCTGCCTCCTCCTGAGTGCTGGAATTGAAGGCATGACCCACCAACACCTGGCCTTGTTTGCTTGTTGTAATGAAATAGTTTTCCCACCAGACTTGGAGAGCAGAGAAGCTCTTCAGTGCTGTTTATAGAATCCATTGTTTAAATGGGATTACATCAGACTACAGAGCTTCTGCCCATCAAAGAAAACTGCCATCAAAAATGAAGGGACAGTCTTCAGTGTCTGCCAGATTCCTCTGGCAGAGTTGATATCTAGAAAATGGCAGGACTCAAAATAGCAGGTAATTTAGTGACAACGTGAGAAGATGGTCTGAAGAAAGGCTGCAGGTAGTAAATGTGCAGTAAAAATGCTCAGTGCATCAGCAGTTAGATAAAGCAAATCACAGTTATGGTGTCCTAGTACCTCCTCTCCGTTAGAATAACTTTACCAGAACAACAGAAACTACAGCAAATGTGGAAAAGAATGCAGAAAAGAACCTTTATACCCTGCAGGCAGAAATGTAGAGTACAGCCACACAAGAACGGCATGGAGGTTCTTCAAAAAGTAAGCTAGAACCACCATATAGTACAGCTCCCATGACTGGGTATGTATCCAGGCAAAGTGAAGTAGACACACAGGTGAGATACCTGCATGTTCAGGCTTGTTCTCTCGCTTGTCACAGTTGCCGTGTGGAGTCAGCCTCGGTTCCTGGTCACAGAAGAACGGACAAAGAATGCGATATACTTGCTGGCATTAGTATTTGTCCATAAAGAATAATGAAGCCAGGCTATTTTCAGGAGGATGACTGGAACTGGAGAGCACTGTGTTCAGTGATCTAAGTCAGATTCAGAAAGACAGAAACTGAATGTTTTCTCTCCTACGTGGAAACTTGAGGCAGAAAAAGGTGACTTGAGAGTGGGGAGTGGGTGTGCATAGCAGCTGGGTAGACGAGCATGATTGTTATACAATGGTATAAGAATGTTTGGAAGTGCCTCCGACTCCCACTAAGTTATAAGTCAATAGGCATCATTAATAAAAGACCTGCTTCTGGGCTGGCATTTGCCACTCCCAATAAATAATACGTGCATTTTTTAAAAGTCTATGAAAAGAGCCTGTTTAGTTAGGAAGTGTGGGTCTGTGGTATTAGTATGAGTGTAGTAAGAGTCGCTCTGTATCTTCTGTGAGCCACTTGAGAAGAATGAATTGGGCAAGTGTTACTTGGTTCACAGCGACTTTGACAGATGAGCAGGGTTACTTTGTCAGTTCGGGTTTGGACTTGGCATGAGACAGGCGTATGCTTTGCAAATTGCTGAAGGGCCCAGAAGCCTGAGAAGTAAACTTTAGGGAATGCTGCAGATTCCTTCAGCCTGTGTTTTAGAAGTGATGACCTCGAAGAGCAAGTTTCCAATAGTTGGTGACACATGGGGTTCAGATTTCCTTGATTTCTATTCTTTCATTGTACAACTTTATTTTAGTCTTGTTTCTAGTTCGCTGTACTTGGGATATACACCTTAAATATTATCTATCATCCCTCCCTCCCTCCATCCATTTATCCATCTGTCATCAATTCATTCTTGAGGCAGTCTCTCTTTAAATAATCTGACCCTCCTGTATATAGATTAGGGTGACCACGAACTAACAGAGATCTGCCTGCCTCTGCCTTTCAAGTGCTGGGATTAAAGCCTGTCTACTCCACCCACCTAAGGGCTGGCCTATCAAAAGGCCAAGGCAGTTTC
>LOJH01010059.1:0-12279 GCA_001685095.1 Ellobius talpinus
CAGTGTTTAAATGAATACAGTTTCTGTGTAATTATTTCGGGTGTAAACTAGCCAAGGAGCCAGGCGGCAGGAACTCAGCCTGCCGCTCCTTTTACAAGAGACCAGCCTGGCAAGCTATGCCCACTAATGAAATGTTATGAGAGTAACCAACCACTTTCTGGTTGAATTCAAGATCCACTCCACAAGCAGGAAGCCATGCCTGACACGGATATTGGGACCAAGAGCCTGTGGCTAGAGAGGTCACAGGCCTTTGCGGAGAACCTACCACCAACATTCTGCTAAATGGACATAGCACCTAGTAAATTGGCTCCAAAAGCCTTACCCTTATACCCATAGGTGAGCACATATCTCAGCCTTCATCAGAGAAGCTTCTTTTTTCAGCCTATGTTGATTACACAAAGATCCACAACTGGTTCATGTGCAGAGGACAAGAGACTAAAGAATACCCAGCCCTAACTGGGACATCTATACCATACCCTGTCCTCCCAAGGTCATCATGGAAGAAGGGGAGGAAAGACTGAGAGCCAGAGGCAGTGGGTGACCACAAGGGCACAGCAGGGCAGTGGCATATATGGACTCCCAGCAGCTGTGACTGCATTCATCAGATCAAGACTTTCAAAATGCCAGCATGGAGTGGTACAGTGGGCATGAAGTCCCACCCCCAGCTTGGGAGCTATTGGCAATTAAAGACTATTGGGAGAGGGAGAGTCCATTTTCTCTGGGGATGCAGCCCTGAGAGGCTACCCATGCTCCAGTAGATGGCCCTATTGGGAGCTGTGAACCCTCCAGATCCTGAATTTCTTGTAAACAACTTGTAATGTTTGCAGCTGCTCTGAGCACGAGACCCTCAGAAGCTCCTGATGACAGGGGAGTGGTTTCTGGTGGGTCTGGCTGGAGCATGGCTATCAGTTAAGGATCTCTATATAAGCAGCCCCTGGACACAATAAAGGGGGCATTCCTGTTCCAAGGATGACCCGTGTCTCTGTCTGTCTTTGTGTGTTTCAATCTCTAGCCCCTTGCCCGGTTCACAAACTGTATGATAGTACATAGAGCGCAGATGGGCGTGGTATGCTACAGGCCCTACACCCAAATACTTACTGTCAGTACCAACTACACTCAGTGATATTGAAGAAAATAGAAAGAGCACATGAAATTGGAGTTGGAGGTAAATAGCGGCTGTGGGTGTCTTCGTTACTTTCCTGTTGCCATGACAAAACACCATGACCATGGCAACTGTTATATAGAAAGAGCCTACAGGGGGTTAGAGTCCATGACCACCATGGTGGGGAGCATGGAAGCAAGCCACAGGCATGATTCTGGAGAAGTAGCTGAGAGCTCATATCTTGATCCACAACCATGAGTCAAAGAGAGAAACTTGGAATCTCAAAAATCTTTCAAAACCTCAAAGCCTATCCCACCAGTGACACCTCTCCTCCAACAAGGCCATACCTCTTGATCCTTCCCAAATAGTTCCATCAACTGGGGACCAAGCATTCAAATACAAGAGCCTATGGGGACCATTATCATTCAAACCATCACAGTGGGATAAGGAAGAAATTGGAAGGGAAGGAATGGGGAGTAGACACAATGAAACACATTATAAACATGCATGAAATTCTCAGACAACACAACAAATACACACACACATATATACATACATATATATACATATACATATATATGTATATATATATATCCAGAAATGGTAAAGTTGGATGGGAAGTAGTAACTTTTTAAGTTTTGTTAGTTTATATTATTTTTTTGAGACAGGGTCTCACTGTGTAGCTCTGGTTGTCCTGGAACTCACTATGAAGACCAGACTGGCCTCAAAGTCTCAGAGATCCACCTGCCTCTGCCTTCCAAGTGCTAGAATTGGAGGTGCGTGCAGCCACACCTGGCAACTTTTTAAGTTTTTGAGACAGGGTCTCGGTGTGCTTTCCACGCTAGCGTTAAACTTTTATGTCTAGCAATTGTTCTTCTTCAGCCTCAATTTCCCCTACTGCTATCAGGTGAAATTATTTTGATCCATTTGTCCTAAACTAAGAAACCAACAGGACACTGCTACTCATTGAACTAGACCAGAGGTAGATTTGAGCCATTGTTCCCAGCATCCTCTTTTTGCCCCAAGGTCTTGCTTTGTTTGTTTACTGATGTGGGATTCCCCTCTGTATGCTGTGAATACCATTGATTAATAAAGGAANTAAACTGAATGCTGGGAGAAAGAAAGGCAGAGTCAGAGAGAAGCCACATAGCCCCACCAGAGACAGACGGAACTTTAGCCGGTAAGCCACAGCCACATGGTGATACACAGATTAATAGAAATGGGTTAAGTTAATATGTAAGAGTTAGCCAATAAGAAGCTATAGCTAATGGGCCAAGCAGTGATTTAACTGATACAGTTTCTGTGTGATTATTATGGGGCTAAGTGGCCAGGAACCAACAAGCGGCCTCCTCCAACAGTTGACAAGTCTCTCCCTCTACCATCCAGCCCGACCTCTCACCATCTCCAGAGCACTGGCATTACAGGCATGAGCCTTCTCCAGACTGGGGGTCAGTTCCCACTGCTTTGCTGCTAAGTATATGTATGTGAGGATGTTTGAAATTGGAACCCAATAAACAGTATTTATGTGGACAGCTAAACTGACTCAAGTTCACCTTCAAAGACAAAGATGCTGCTGCCTTTGGGTGATGTCAGGGTCCCACCAGGACCTAGACTTTCTGAGAATACTCTAGGGACTCTAGACTTTGAAAACAACAAACTCTGGATTGGTGAATAAAGGAGACAGGAGAAGACAGAGAAGCTTTAGGCCTGGAGGAGGAGAAGGAATTCCACTTACTTCAGAGTGCACAGAGAGAGAAACCACTGAGCTTCTGATCCCAGGAGCTGTGACTGGGGTATCGGCTTGTGAAATGGAGACATCGGGCAGATTGTCAGGTCTCCCACATATACTGATTGAGTAAGCTTGGACAAGTTCCTTAATCTCTCTGAGCCTTGGTTTCCTTGTCTCCAAAGCAAGATTGCTTAAGCGAATGCATTCAGCTTCAGCACAGGGTGTGTCAGAGAACACATGGACTAGTGTAGACTGTTGTTATCAGCTGCTGCCCACAGGCACTCCCACCTCTTCTCTGTCTCCCCTTCATCCCGGCCTTCCTTTCCTCTCTCAATATTTGGTTTCCTCTTTCTTTCTAGCCCTTGAGCAGAGGCCAAAGATGGAACCAGGGCCTGGTACATGCGAGGTAGAACATTGTGCTCCAGCTGAGCCTCCTCTCCTCCACATACCTGTCCTGTAGACAGATGCTAGCCAAGAAATACAGCACTTCCCAGAAGGCTGAGGGAACAGACCCTATGTCTTTCCAAATATTTACCTCCTCATTTATTTTTATGTATTTTATGCCTGTATGTCTGTGTACCATACACATTTAATACCCATAGAGGCCAGAAGTTGTTAGTTGCCCTGTAGGTGCTGGGAATCAAACTGGGTCCTCTAGAAGAGCAACAAGTGCTCTCAACCCACTGAGCCCTCTCTCCAGGACACCCCACCCCTTCTTTTATGAGACAAGGTCTCTCACTGGGACCTGGAGCTTGACAATTAGACCAGGCTGCCTAGCCAGGCAGCCCAGAATTCTGCCTGTCTCTTTCCTCCCCAGCCTTGGGAATACAAGCTTGTGCCAGCATTCCCAACTTTATTCATGGTTGCCTACAAGGCAAACGTTTTGCTACTAAGCTACCTTCTTGCCCCTGCCTTTTGAGATGGTCTCGTGTAGCCCAGGCTGGCCTGAAATGCACTGTGTACTGAAGATAACCTTTAGTTTCTGAGCCTCCTGTCCCCACCTCCTGACTGCTGAAATGAAAAACTTGCTTGACCACCCGTGGACAGTGCTGTGCATCAAACCCTGGCCTGCACGTCCTAGAACAGCACCACCAATGTAGATGCACCCCCAGCCCCTCACCCTGCCTCTTTAAGACTGATTTCTGTGTATTTGTGTGTGCCTGAGTTTATGCATGTGCACCAAGGGCATGCAGGAGCCCAAAGAGATCCGAAAATGTGTCAGAGCTCCTGAAACTGGCGTTAGGGATGTTTTTGTGAACCATCACGCAGGTGCTGGGAGACCAGGTCCTCTGCAAGAACGGCAGCTCTCCTAGCCAGTGAGCCAACGCTCCTAGCCAGTGAGCCAACTCTCCCACCCGAATCTGCCTCTTTAAATAGAGAAACATAACTAGAGGCTTTTAAATTTATTTTTATTTTATGTATATGTGTGTTCTGCCTGCATGCGTGCCTGTGTGTCACTTGTGCCCAAGGAGGCCAGAAGAGGAGTCAGATCCTCTAGATCCAGAATCACAGATGTTTGTTAGCTTGCTGAGAATTGGACCTGGGTCCTCTAAGAAGAGCAGTCGGTGCTCTGAGCTATCTCTCCCGCTCCACAGCTTTAGAACTTGGTTGTTGGCCACAGCACAGATGCGGTAAGCACCAGGTGGGTTTTCTCTAGTTGCCGCCTCCCACAGTGTGCAGGACTCAAATGCCTGCTCGCCCTTTGTGGGGGACATTCCTGTTCCCAGCCTGCCATTTATTTGCCCCATTAGTGTGACCTGAAACAAAATGTCCAACACAGGACTACAAACACTTGCCGGGCACACAGATCATGGCCTTCCCGGAGGTTCTGGGCAAGGCCTGGGATTGCACCACGGCTGATCGTGGGTGGCTTCTGACAACTGCTCTGTGCCAAAACCCCTGGGTGCTCAGGTCTGGGGACGAAGAAGACAGGAGCTGTACTTTGTAATGTGACCTCTGGGTGGGCAAAGTGTTGTAGCCCCGTCATCCCACCTCTGGAATCTGAGTTAAGGAAGGGAGACTGATCACTGAAGGCCTGTGCTACGCAGTGAGGCCCTCGCCTTCAAAAGTTAAAATTAAAATGTGACCTTGGGGGCCTGGAGAAATGGCTCAGCAGTTAAGAGCATTGGCTGCTCATTCAGAGGACCCGGGTTCAAGAGTCCCAGTGCCCACATGGCAGCTCACAACACAGTTCACAGTCTGTAGCTCCAGTTTCAGGGGCCCCGAAACTTCCCATGACAAAACACCTAATACACATAAAATGTGACCTTGTGCCTAGAACACTTGAGACTGTGGGCTTAACACCTAGCACTCCAAAATAAATAAGAATAAAAACAAATAAATAAACTTGACATGGTGCTTCATACCTGAAAGTCCAGCATTCAAGAACCTCTGTGAGTCAGGCAAGCCTAGTCTACAGAGTAAGACCCTGGAGATCCTGTCTCAAAAGAAAGGAGAGAAGGAAATACACACAGGCACAGTGGCACAAACAGAGAGAGGCACAATGGCACACACAGGCACACAAAGGCACAGTGGCACACACAGAGAGAGGCACAGTGGCACACACAGAGAGAGGCACAGTGGCACACACAGGCACACAAAGGCACAGTGGCACACACAGAGAGAGGCACAGTGGCACACACAGAGAGAGGCACAGTGGCACACACAGGCACACAGGCACACACAGGCACAGTGGCACACACAGGTACAGTGGCACACACAGGCACACACAGGTACACACTGACACAGTGGCACACACAGGCACAGTGGCACACACAGGCACACACAGGCACAGTGGCACACACAAGTACACACAGGCACAGGGGCACATACAGGCACACACAGGCACAGTGGCACACACAGGCACAGTGACACACATAGGCACAGTGGCACACCGCTTTAATCCCAGCTTGGGCAGTGGTGGCAGAAGGATCCCACTGCCAAGTCATCCTTAGCTACAGAGGAAGTTTGAAGGGAACCTAAAATAGATGAGACCCTGTTCAAAAGCAGAACAAAGCAATCCAAGAACAAATAAATGAAAGCGGTGATAGCAACGGGAACAAACCCTTTGTGAGACTGCCCTCTCACAGGGTCAGCACAGGGTCATGCGGGCAGGGTTTAGAACCCACTATTTGGAGTCTTAGACCTTGAGCCAAGCACAGCTCCTTACAGACACAGGCCAGGCAGCTAGTGGAGGGATGAGTGAGAATTCCTCTAGCCCTGTGACTCATTCCTGTCATATGTGCAATGGTCATGTCCCTCAGCAGCACCTACGGTCTGCAGTCTGCGATGTGGCTTTCCCTTCCAGCAATAAGGGAACAGCTGCGACCACACCTGCCTCTTTTTATGGTTTGTCTGTGCTGAGGATCGACCCCAAGGCCTCGTGCGGACTAGGCAAGAGCTCTACCCCTGAGAGACACACCAACCTATCCCAACACACATGCACCACCTCCACCCCACACCCCACCACACACACACACCCTTACCTTCCACCACCAACACATACACACACCACCTTCACCCTCAAACCCTCACAAACACCACCAACACACACACCATCAACACACACGTACACACACCAATACACACACGTACACACCTATCACCAGCACACACACACGTACACATATACCACCAACACACACATGACACACATGTATACACATACCACCACACACACACCACCAGCACACACATACACATACACCACCAACACACATTCACATATACCACCAACACACACGCACACACACCACCAAAACACACACCACTAACACACACATACACAAACACACCAGCAGCATACACGTACACATACACCACCACCACCACACACATGTACACGCTACCAACACACACACGTACACATATACCACCAACCCACACATACACATACACCACCAACACACATGCACACACACCACTAACACACATACCACTAATATACACACGTACACAAACACACCACCAGCATACATGTACACATACACCAACAACACACACACATATACACACACACCACCAACACACATGTACACATGCACACCACCAACACTCTTTCAAAAAAGAATCTCAACTAAGCTACTCAAGCTAGCTTTGGACTCATTCTATAGTCCAACTAGGCCCTGGACTTGTGATCCCCCTGCCTCAGCCTCCACAGTAACTGGAATCACAAGTGTGTGACACTGACCAGTTCTCTTGCAGCACAATTGTGAAAGGCCCCTAGAGAAGCCTGGGAACAAGGTCCAAATTCCCAAGCTATCAAGGAAGGCTTCATAAAGAAGGGCATATTCGAATGGGCTTTGAAGGGTGGGTAGGGGTTTGCATAGGGTTTAGCTTTGCTTTTCCTCCTGCTTTGCTTCTCCCTGCTAATGAAGCTGGAGGCCACCTGCCACCTGAAACGCCATCTCAATAAGGAAGTAATGTTTATCCTGTCCTAAAAGTGGCTTGAAACTGACAAAAGGGTGACAGAGGTAAACCTTAACACCTGCCACTGTCCCCAAGAGAGCACAAGAAGATACCTTTTCTGTATGTATATTTTAATTGCTGTCAATGAACCCTTTCCTAATCTCACTCACTCAAGGTTCCAAGTGTAGACAGATCAGAACAAATGCATAAAAGGAGATGTGCGTAGGGAGGGGCTTGCTCTAATCACTGAGCTGCCTAGGCTTGCCTGGAGACTCTGAGGGGTGGCTCCCCTATACACGGCGAGCCTGCTAACCTTCAGTCTCCCGTCTTCTTTCCAAGCCTCATTTGGCTTGGCACCAGTACAGGTGTCTTTAAGTGTGCCACACTTGAACCACAAACGCAAAAGGGAAGCGGCCAGGTGGACCTTGAAATACACAGCTCGCCCTCTGGACTTGGCTGCAGGCTTGACAGGTGTCACTGGTTCTCTTGGGAGAGTGAGCAGCTGACGAAATTGCAGAGGCCCGGGAGCCTGGCTTCCAGTAAGGGACCTTGTTTACCAGTTCAGAACAGGAAGCCCGGGTTGGACATTGAACTGGGGGGGGTGAGTTACCAAGGAGTGGATTTGTTCCCGGCTGCCCCAGAAAGAGGGAATCTGTTGTTTTTACAGATTAGTATCTATCTCCCTTGTTTGCTTTCTTCCCATGGCTAGAAGTTCTTGGGAGCTTTTTCCAGGAAGAGGAGGCCTGGTGGAAAACAGGGACAAAGTACGTGAAGCCCCATTTCTGCTTTAAAGCGTCTTCATTTGCGCAGAAATGCACAGGAGGCTGTGTGAAATAGGTCAGCATTAGGAACAATAGCTAAGAAATACAGACACAAGCCACGCACTGTGACCATTCCTGCAAGGCCATGCCATGCACGTGCTAGGCAAATGCCCTGTCCCTTGGCATTGCCAGCCTGGGCCTTTCAGAGAGAAAGATGAGTTCTGAGAGGCTGAACACAGTCACCCCGGCTGTCCACGAAGGAACAGGGCTTCAGACCTGAGTCCCTGCAACTGTAGATTCTGTGCAGAATCCTGCAGGTTACATGGGTGTGGAAGGGACTAAGGCCTGTCCCACTGCTCTTTGGTGGCAGCACTTCTCAAATGACCTCCGAATGACCTCGGCTTTTTGTTCTAGGAATGGAGCCAACCTGGGGCCCCATGCATGCTCAGCAGGCAGGCAGTCCAGCATTGGGCTACTTCGCCAGCCCCTGCTTTGCACGCTATTAGAAACTGAAAACTGAGCAAGGGCGTCTGAAACAAGCTTCTTTCAGTCTTTGTTGCCATTCTTTGGTTGCAAAGATAGGCTGGTGGGACCCAGGTGACATTTGCCATTTGCAGAGTAAACACAAATTCAGAGCAAGCAGAGTCCACACCCCACTGAGCAAACAGCATATGGAGGCTGCAGTAGGGCTTACCAGCTCCCAGGCTTTGCCTGGCTTGGAGAGCTGACCAAGAGAATGTGCCCAAGGTCTGAAAGTTCATGAGGGTCCAAGGCTGCTTTTAAAAAAGGCTCTAGGGCCTGGTGGTGGTAGCTCATGCCTTTAATCCCAGCACTCGGAAGTCAAAGACAAGTGGATCTCTGTGAGTTCAAGGCCAGCCTGGTCTACAGTGCGAGTTCCAGGACACAAACTCCAAAATTACACAGAGAAACCCTGTCTCAAAAAATAAATAAATAAAACAAAACAAAAACAAAAAATCTCTCATGTAGCACAGGTTGGGCTGGGATTGTAGGACCGCGGCTGGGACTACCTGGATGATATGTAGTGCTGGGGATCACTCAATGCATCCTATATACTAGGCAAACACTCTACAAACTGAACTACACCCCTAGTTCTGCTATTACTAACAACACCCCTGTGTGCTGCTCAGCTCCAAATTAGAGGGTGCCAGCTGATTGACAGGTGAGTTCTCAGGCTACAGAAGCCACAGCCACGACTGGATGTGGAAAAGGAATCATTAGATCCCAGATAGAATGTAGTTGCTGGGTTCAAGCACCTTCAGGCCCTACAAACTGTGACCCAGGATTGCCTCAGTTTTCCAAGACCTCTGTTTTCTTTGTCAGGGACTGACAGAGGGACTTGCCTGAGATTGGCAAGTAGAGTTCAAAGCACTCAATCCCAGCACTAGGGAGGCAGAGGCAGGCAGATCTCTGTGAGTTCAAGGCCAGCCTGGCCTACAAGAGCTAGTTCCAGGATAGGCTCCAAAACTACAGAGAGACCCTGTATTGAAAAACCAAAAAAAAGAGGTAACATTTTAAATCTTAGAGCCAGAGAGACATGGCTTAAGCTTGCAATCGTGGCACTTGGGAGGCTGAGGCAGGAGGAACACTATGAATTCAAGACCATCCTGGCCAGGATAGCTTGGATCATATAGGGAGACTATCTCAAGGGGAGAAAAAACTTAGGTGTTATGGCACACGCCTGTAATCCCAACACTTTGGAGGTAGAGGCAGGAGGATTATAAATTCAAGGTCATCTTTGGTTTTGTAGTTGAGTTGAAAACCAGCCTGGTTTCTTTGAGACCTGTTTCAAAACAACAGTAAGAATGTGAAGCTTTATTCAGGAGAAGGATGTTGAGAACACTCCATCCACCTTAAGAGTTATCTGTGATTTCAAGGGCTGAGGTGTAGTTTAGGAGCAGAGTGAGGCCCTGGGCTCAATCCCTAGCCCTGCCCCCTACTTAAGAGAACTTCTAACTCTTTAAATGTTCGCTGAGCGCCTGACATGGGATGCAAGGCTTGTAGACTTGTCTTAAGGAGTGCACAGTCAGAGATGGAAAGACAGCTGCAGCAGTTAAGGTCATTGGCAGCCCTTCCAGAGGACGCAGGTTTGAATCCCAGAACTCACAGGAGCCATCTAATTCAGGTCCCAAGAAGTCCATCTCCCTCTTCAGGTCTCCACGGGTACTGCATGCACATGGCACACAGTGCCGGAGGAGCCTCGCAAGATGATGTTGATGCAGCGTGAGTTGAACATCGGGAACCTGCACTGAGACTTCAGTGTCCGCCCCAGAGACCCACTCCCAGCAAGACACATGGAGTACACTGACATTCGTTGTATACCGTGAACGTTCAGAATAATGTCAGGCAGTTCACACAACCCCTCCAAGTGCTTTGCTTCCTGTTTTGGGAACCAGCCTGGCATCTCTAAGGCTGTCCACTAAACATTAACCTAGGTGTTGCTGTGAATTGTCCTGTGGATGTGACTCCTACCTACCATCAGTCAACTCAAGTAAATGGGTGAGCCTCTGTCAGCCAGGAAAAGCCTTTTCCCGGGGTAGAACTGCGGAAGGGAGGGAGAAGAAGAGGAGGAAGAGGTGGGGAAGAGGGGAAGGAGGAGGAGACAGCAATGCCGGCATCCACCCAGGGCCTGGCTCTACCTTGCTGATCTTCTGTCCCTCTTCAGACTCCCTGGCCCTACAAGAAATTGCCTGAGCTGATTACCTGGAATGAAACTCAGTGGTTCTAGGCATGCATCCCACTGACTGTGGTTCTGGTCCTCTTGTAGCAGGCAGGGAGGCACTCCAGCTCCCTTCCTTCCCCCCCCACCCTCAGGAGTGAAAGCATGTAGTGTAGACATGGAGGGACCCTTGAGACTGCGACCGCCCCCCATCCCCCACACACAGGTGTTCAGAAGATGGCCAAGCACTGTCCTTCCTGGTCTACACAGAGGCACTGGGGCCGCAGACTTGAGCCCTGTGTTCTGCTGTATGCAGGTTCTAAGATTCAAACTCCGGCCTTCCTGAAGCACTTTAGACCTGACAATCTAGCAGAAATGCTACCAGGTTGTGAGAAACCTTTGTCAGAAATCTAACATGACAGAGAAAGATACGGGTGACTGACCTCTGCCCTCCACACATGCACACATGGCAAGTGCACCTGCACATACCACACTGCACACACAGATGCACCCAAACATATATGCCTCTCCCTCTCCCTCTCCCTCTCCCTCTCTCCCTTTCCTTTGGCTATGATGAGGGCGAGGGCCTGAGCTGAGTTGGGGGCTCAGTTGGTAGAGTGCTTGACTAGCCTGCACAAAGCCCTAGCACCGAATGACACCCAGTGTGATGGTGAACACCCTCCAGGCACTAGGGAAGTGGAGTCAAGAGATCATGAGTTCAAGGCCATCCTCTGCTAGAGGCCAGCCTGGGCTATATGAGACCCTCGTTCTAAAAACAATGCAATACAAACCAACCAAAAACCCTAAAAATGAAATAGCAGCACATTTTGTGGTCGTTTAGATTAATTTTGGGTAGATGCTGTTCGGCAGAGGGCCATGCTCCCCGTGGTATTCCTGCATTTGAAACACCTGGTCAAATCTCCAGGATATTGACATTTACTTTGGTCTTTTTATCACTGCCAGCTGTGGTGACTTCGCTTTCAACCTGGCCTCTGACTTTTACTTGGCTGATAAGAAAATAAACACGGCTGTCATCAATGGCACCAAGGCAGCCTTCAAGCCTGGGGCAAGGAGGAACCTTGCACCCTCAATGAAGAACTCAGTGCAGTTTGACTTTAGGAATGCTTCCTTCTGGAATGAGCCAACCATCTGACCAGGTTTCCCTTGACTTCATGGTGTTTTTCTTGCCTGACTACTTCCTGGGAGCCCTGAAGCTCTAAATCTTCCTTCTCTTGTGTAGTTTGTATCAGACAGAAAACTGACAGACCTTGACAAAGGAAAGGTTAGGCTGAAAGCAGGATCAGGGTTGCCAGGTGTCAGGCAGGGGTGAGAGCAAAGACCCAGGTAACAGGTGGGGTGTCTCCTGAGGGAGTGCCAAAGAGAATTCAGTTTATTTGAGCAAGCACAAAACAGAATGGAGTGGACAGTTCCTGGAATCAAAGCAGGTTCTGAGAATCCCAGCCCACTGCTCAGTCAGGCAGCTTTCATAGAAAAAAAACGGAGGCATGTTCTGGGAAGAAGTGGGGTGGCGTTCCAGTCCCAGAACTGCAAAGGATGGAAGGAAGGAAGGAAGGAAGGAAGGAAGGAAGGAAGGAAGGAAGGA
>LOJH01010061.1:11457-31477 GCA_001685095.1 Ellobius talpinus
TGTACCAGCTTGCACTCCCACCAGCAATGCAGAAGTGTTCCCTTTACCCCACAAACTCTCCAGCATAAGTTATTGGTGTTTTTGAGCTTGGCCATTCTTACCAGTGTAAGACGGAATCTCAAAGATCTCCTGAGTAAATTGGGAACATGGGGACCTTAGAGGAGGATTAAAGGGGAGGGAAGAGGCAGGGAGGGGAGCAGAAAAAAAGGTAGAGCTCAATAAAAATCAAAAAAGAGTGACTTTTAATAACAAAAGTTGATCTAGAAAGCGTACAGAACTTCTCACAGAATCAGGAAGGACATCAAGAAGAAGGTATATACAGACAACCAAGAGCACTTTCGTAAGTTGTAAGTTTCAGTTAAGCTGTAAGCGATGAGGAAAAATTGTCTGACAGTATTAATTTCAGTAGAGAAGGAAGAAAACATAAGGTTGTTGAGTGAGTCATCTCAAAATAAGTCTCTAAAACTAAAAATGAATGAAGGATGAACCATACATATGGCTTAAGATACTATAAATGAATGCACAAAGTATAGAACATTGAAGTCATCTTGGATTATGAATGCAAGGTTTCAAATATGACATTGGTTTCCAATAGCTGTCTTAGTTAGGGTTTCTATTGCTGTGACGAGACACCATGACACTAAGAAGCAAGTTGGGGAGGAAAGGGTTTATTTGGCTTATACTTCCACGTGGCCATTCACCACTGAAGGAAGTCAGGATAGGAACTCAAACAGGGCAGGATCCTGGAGACAGGAGCTGTTACAGCAGCCAGGAAGGGGTGCTGCTTACTGACTTGCTTCCCTGGCTTGCTTACTCTGCTTTCTTATAGAACCCAGGACTATAAGACCAAGGATGGCATCACCCACAATGTGCTGGGTCTTCCTCCATTGATCACTAGTTGAGAAAGCTGGGTCTCAAAGAGGCATTTTCTCAACTGAAGATCCTTCTTCTCTGATGACTCTGGCTTGTATCTAGATGATATACAAAAACAGCCAATACAATGGCAAATGCAAGAAAAATTTCTCTGTTGATATTAGAAACATATAGAAAATATGTGAGCAAAACCAAGATTGTCAATGTGATATTTCTATATGTGTATATCCCTCTGAATTATGCATTACAACATTTCATAGTCACCAAACAAATATCAATTTTATCTACTAGATAGAAAACTTATGAACTTATTAGTTAGGCCTTGTGTGCGTGTGCACATGCACATATGTGCGTGTCAGACTCTCTCTATGTTGTCCTCGGTCCTGGAACTCACTAGATGGACCATGTTGGACTCAGACTTTAGGACGTCTTATAATTGCTGGAGTAAAATAATCCAAATTTTGTCGAATTAATATTTAGTTTTGTGTAGCTGCTTACCAACAATTTAAATCCACAACAGACAAAACGATATGATTCCATTTGGGAGAGATAGATAATCAAATTCCTAGAAAAAAATGGTAGGATGGTGGCTGCTGCAGACAAGGGAAAGGGAAACAGAAGTACTGCTCATCAAGTGCACAGTTTAATTTTATTTGTAAATGAAAAGGCTCTAGAGATCTCATAGAGTAATGTGAGCATACCTATCTCAATTGACCTATATACTTAAGATGGTTAATATTGAAAATTTTATATTATGCACTTTTACAAGTAAAAATTAACATGTATTTTTAAACTCACAGATCATGATCAATAAGAAGGTTACTTGACCAACATGATCTTGAAAAACCAAAGATCCAGATAGACTCTTGGCTCTAAAGACAAAGCGGAAAGCAGACCCATGTATTCTTACTATAGCCACTAGAGGGCAGTGTTTAAATTGAGCAGTTCAGCCGGGCGGTAGTGACACATGCCTGGTTTACAAGAGCTAGTTCCAGGACAGGCTCCAAAACTACAGAGAAACTCTGTCTGGGAAAAAAATAAATAAATTAAAAAAAAAGAGCAGCTCTTGGCAGGCAAGACCAAGAGCAGGACTTTTCAAGGACTCTGGCCTTGTGAGCCCTTGGAAGAAGGCATGGACAATCGCCATGAATAATGTTTTCTCATCCTCCACTTCAGCGGCCTCCCCAGCCATGAAGGGCGATGTGTCCGTTTATAATTCCCTTGTGACAACTGTACTCCCATGTGTGAAACAAGTTGAAACTCAATTAAAGAGGATGTGGTGCCTGCAATCTGTCATTAAGTCCTCTGTCACCAAATACAGCTGTAGACAAGTTTTCTTTTTGCAACGGAGCAGCACCCCTCTCCACCCCCCAGAGTTTTAATGCTAAACTCGGGGAGATTTAGGGACTTCTTCATGACCCAGTCTTGAAAAATCACTTCTTGGCTTGAAATTTAGAGACGATCAATAGGTAACCCCATGCTTCCTTGTGCTTTTGCAGGCAGAGGAATGTTTCCGTAGAACTCCCTGTCGATACAGTAAAGGAGACAGAGCCGGTAGGGAGGCGATGAGCTTGACAGTAACCGTTCTCAGCAGCTTTGACAAGCTAACAAACCCTGTACCTTCCTTGTACATTTCACTCACTAGTGACTCTAAATGAAAGCCCCTTCCTTCAAGCCTGACTGACTCCTTTCTTGATTCAGAGTAATTGTGATCTGCAGAGGTGTCCCCAAAAGAAACATTTGCTGCTGGATCATCCCTGAGAGTTGGCACTGTGTCTTTGGGGACTGAGAGTGTTGGGCTGCTGAAACCCATTGGCCCACAAAGCAGGAAGATGACATCACTAGCCTCTCCTCTGGTGCCTTGAGCATGGCCCATTTCAATTACATCAGGTAATTGATACCAAGATCTGTTCTAAAATGCTATAGTTCAAAACAATCCCAAAGTGTTTCCGGCATCGCGGAAGCATGCTAGAGCATGCGTGTGTTGATATATGACAGCGCAGACTGCACACTGCAATCACATTGATTGCCTCTTGTCATGATTACAGATGGCCCAGAGAAGTCTCAGATTTTAATGAGCCAGTATGGATTTCATGTTCTACTTTGGGTCTGGGAGACGGTAGTAGCTCCTTTCAGCAGAGATTGATTCCAACAAGACTGAAAATTTAAAGCAGCAAAATTTTCTTCTAGATGGGACTTTTCTTAGGAAATGGGCAAACCACAGCATCCAGATCTTTAGGGAAAGTAGGGGGAAGAAGAAGGCAATTCACCTTGAGTTTATTAGAGGGTTGGCATGGATAATTCAGAGCATTTTCATGAACAACTTTCAATATCCAGATGGTTTTTTCTCTTTTATGTTTCAGATATTGGAAAAAATATTCCCTCTAACAACCTTGCTGCTTCTAGAACATACTTGAACTTAAAAGAAAGCCTTTCTTTTTTCCTTCACATGTCTGATCACGTATTTCAACAGTGCTACTCATACAGGTATCACTAGGTACACATGATGAACAAAATCTTAGAGGTGTGAAAAATTGTCACTTGCATGTGCTCTGGTAACACTTAAACTCGAGACTCATTCCCTTGATATACGTGTGTGACTTGTCTCTCTCCCCACCACCTCTTCATTCACTATTTAGGAGAATTGACTGACATGTCATGGTTCCTGTCAATGTTGAACGTTGAAGAACTTTACAGTCAAGCGGATAATGTATAAGTCATTGGTTGTAGACACAAGCCCAAATGGACATCGAATGTATTTTTCCTCAAAGAACTGAGTGTAAGGAGGACTTGGCATGAAGTTTAATTTTTCAGGAGGCTGTCGATGTTTAATCTGGACCAAGCATCTTGGTCTGCTAGCATCTTGACCTCATTTGTCTGGCCATGGTCCTACCGAGCCCTAACTAAGAAAGAAAAATTTTGCTCCTAGATGGAACTGGACAACAATCAACATACCAAGAGGCTGTTCTTGGCCTTTATGGAATATATTTATGAAAACTTATGGGTAAGGAGCATACAAAGTCTAGTTTTGAGACCAGAAATTCTAGATCAATCAATTTCTAGGTTACGGCTTTTGGGCAAAGCTTGCAAATCCTTGCATTTTATTTCATTCTCCTCTGTCCCGTTACCATGAATTCTGACTTCTACTTCCTCCCAGTTCATTCTCTGTCTTCCCAGCCCAATACTCAAATGAATTCTTCTGACATGCAATGGCTAATCTCGGTTGTTAATTTTACACACTTAAGAAGATGACACTCATCTAAATTGGGCTGGCCCGTGAGTGTGCCTGTGGGACCTTTCCTTTATTTCTAACTGAGGTAGGAAGGACCATACTCCCTACTGTGTGCATTATCATCTCTCATCAAATCAGGCTGGTCTATATATGAAATGTACTTCTGAGCCCTTGAGGAAGCCAGTAGACAGCATTTCTCCACGGTTTCTACTTTAAGTTCTTGCCTTGAGTTCTTGACTTGGCTTCACCTGATAGTGGACTGTAGCCTGTAAGATGAAATAAATGCTTCCTCCTCACATTGCTTTTGATCATAGTGCTGGTTTCAGTGAGAGCAAAGTAACCATTACCTATTCCACAAGTCTCCTCCCATTCTCAAGCACTACTTCAACGAAGTCAAAAATATATACAGATTTCAGATCTGTGAAAGGAACAGATGCAAAAGAAAAGCCCTCAAGCCACAAATGTTCTTGTCAGTACGTTCCGGGGACCACCAGAAAGAAAGGAAAAATTTCTCTGAGAAGCAGATTGCTCGCATTTCCACCTTAACCTGTGATTAATAATTTGTGAAGATGGCTTCCACTTAGCATCAGAGAAGCTTTCCCTAGCCACTGACGAACTAGCTTTTGGAAAGGAGTTTGTAATAAAAGCTCAACAGAATGTCTGGGGAGAGGAGTAGTAGGGAGAGCTGGGAAGCAAATGATCTTTATTTTATTGTCTGTTGAGGTAAGAAGAAAGAAGGTGTGCCTATTTGAGTGTCTACCCACATGAATGGCAGGTATGTGATGGCTCTGAGAGACAGAGAGGAGAATAGATAGTATGGACTACTGTGAGAAACCCCCTCAGTATGAGCAGACTTGCTGCCATCAGCCTCTTTCTGGTCTCTGATTCAGAAAGGATTTCAGAATTTGGCAGTAAGCATGTTTCTTCTTTCATTTCTCCCAGAGTTCTAGGGACGCCTTCTTCTTCCCCTCATGCTTCTCAGAGATACTGCTTCAGCTTCTAAATCAGACCAGGCCTCTCTTGACCATAGAGAAAGCTAGAGATTTGAAACTGGGAATTGCAACTTGCCTTTCCACTGTTTCTGGTATGGAATCTCTATTTTCTAAGACATTGGTTCAATAAACTGTAAACTGGAGCTTCCAGAAAGAAAAAAGCATCAGCTATGTGCAAAGTTCTATAAGACTGAATGACAGATTAGTTCTTTGTAACTATGGACAGATGCTGCGCAGTTAGAGTGAAATTGTCTTGGTCTATCTTCAGATGCCTAATGGTTTAGCCCATTCATTTCCCACCTGTGCGCTACCTAGCTACCTGTGACTAACAAGTGGAACCTTTAAGAATGAAGTACTTTAACAGATCACTAGCTTGCCCCTTCCCAAAGGAAAAGAATGCTTCCAGACATCATCTGATACCTACAGTGTATATTCTCTCCTCTGCCATAATCCAAGAAACTTATTTACCACCATTCTCTTTGAAGAAATGCATTGATCCCTGACTTTTTGTGATTCTGTTAACTATAATAATCTCATGAAACTGTTTCCATGTTGAAATATACTAGTTGAGGCAACCTGAATCTTTAGTTTTGGGCCATGGTCAGTTATACATAGATCAAGAGTAAACAATCTCTTCTCTCTCAGGTGATTGCTCTATTCTATGCCAGAAAAACAAAGATAGATAATAAATAAAACAATACAAAGAAATAAGACAGATATAGATAGAATTGTTTAAAAAGGCAATGTCATGCACACCAGTTGCCCAGCTAATGGATATTTCAGACAAGAGCTTTAGAACCTGTTAAACAACAACTGTAGTCAAGACAAGTTGAGCTGAATGCACAGAGAGCACGAACAGACCAGGAACAGGCCATGGCTTGCTAGGACGTGCAAAAATTCATCATTTGCAAATTATGCAGGTTATTGCTGAAATACGATGTTTTGTTCAAGCAAAGTGCTCTAAAATACACAAGTTTAATGGGGTCATAGTCCACTGCACTCTCTGACATTGCCTGTTGACACATCCTAGTATTTTTTAATGCTTTTTCACACTTGACAAAGCACTACTACACAGTAATTAACTTCCCATAAGTACATTTAGTGATGATTGCTGTTTAAACTGATTAGCCATTGATTTGTTCACATCAATTCAGTGACAATTCAGTTTCTCCAATTAAACAAGGCAACAAAATTATGAGAGTCTTAACCTACACCATTTAACTTCATAGAGAAGAATAAGAACACAGACAGTATGCTTAATGCTGGTCACTATAAAATCAGTTTTAATAACGTGACTTTTATGTAACGTGTGTACTTAGGTTTTCTTAGAAGGATGGAAAGTCAAGATTTATATGAAAAGTAATCAATGTACGAAGTGTCAGTAGGAATGCAGAAATAAATTGTAAAATAAATATGGAGTATATCTCAGCACTTTATTTCAGGATTTTTTTGCATTGTCCAAGTAGATTAAATGAGTATGTATTCTTTTATATATATATATATATAATTCTTAAGATAAAAAATAAAAGCCAGGTGGTGATGACACACACCTTTAATCCCAGCACGCAGGAGGCAAAGGCAGACAGATCTCTGTGAGTTCGAGGCCAACCTAGTCTACAAGGACAGGCTCCAAAGCTACACAGAGAAACCCTGTCTTGACAAACCAAAAAAAGTAATTATTCTGACTGATGACTTCTATAGTTTCCCCGCCACTCATTAATCTCTCCCTAATATCTTACTGTCTTTACACTTCTATATAGTACATAGAAGATATTCAAACTAATTTATCTGGCATTTGGAGACAATATATTTGATTTGTCCAAATTCTCACCTTTCTGACTCTAACCTAAGCATAGATCCTGTAAGAATCTGTTTGACTAATATTAATTTTAAAAGTCAGAATTTTCATTTTTGCTGGTTGCCCCTACCCTATCTTCCTGTAAATTAATGACTTTGGGTTCTGTTAATGTTTGTGCCTTTAATTTCACCCACTCTTCACATATCCTAGAGGAACTAGACAGGATGCCTTTCTGCTCCCGTGGGAGATCCGACACGTTTTGTGCTCTAGAGTTCTAGAGACCCCATTCACAATGATCAGAAAGATACAGTTAGTCTTGGCAATCTGTTGTGTTTCACTGATCCTATGGCTCATAATCAATAAATGGTGACTTCAGTAAACACAGAAGACACATCTACCACTTAAAAACATAACAAATCACATAAGCAGAAAATGTGGCCAAAATGAACGCAGCAAATGTTTACTGTGTATACTTCTATAGTTGTGAAATTCAAGGAATTATCTTTCATCTTTATGTTCAAATGTTTAACTAATTCTCTTCAAATGACGTAATGGCGAGAGCCATTGTGTAGCTTAGATATGGACCATTGCGCAGTTGACTCCTCCCCTTGATTCGAGTGATCTTGCAACTGGAGTTTTTCAAAGTCAATTTTTTTCTATTGCAATTGACATTAATATTTTCTCATCTTTCCGGGTTGCTTTTTAACATGGCTGACAACCTTATGTCTGCCTCTTTTGTGTCTTCCCTATGAAACATCACAATTTTTTTCTTTCAAATGCTCCTGATTTTAATAAAACTCAAGAAAGTGCTTTAAAATCCTTACCTACTCTTTCTTTCTGACATGATATAAATCTTCCTCCGTGCCATCCCCTGATTCTTGTATCGGGATTCTCTTGCTCTGTGTTTATCCTTATTGGTGAGTTTCATCCTTGGTTCCTCCAGTGATCTTCAAGGCTCAAATGTCTGTTCTGCACTAATCTCCCAGAGAATTCACTATTTGTATTTTCAATCATTTGTATGTAGAATATAGATGAGGATAACTGATATATATTTGATATATGAATAAGAATGCCATGCATACACACAGATACACTCACACACATGCACGATGCCTCACACTTCCAATCCCACATTAAACATCATTAATGAGATATGCTGCCATCTATCTATTCAGATGTAATATGCTCATACACTACCTTAACCCCAGAGTGATTTCTTCCTTCTTCCTATGTCTTTTATATATAACTAAATAGTCTTCTCTTACCAAGGACAGAAACATTGAGTCTACTTCACTTCCTTTTCCTTACCACTGCTAACCCTCAAATCCATCTGCAATCAAACACATGCTGATGATTAATTGTAAATTACTTTTCATATTTGACATTATTATTCTGTACATTTATACCATGCTTTTTACCCTGCATCTGGATTCAGAGTAAGATAAAGGCACAGGAAGCATTGGTGAGCAGATGCTGGGTGCCACACAGGGGCAGCTGCTTTCTAAAATATTAAATGCTTCTCTAAGTTCCTCCTCTTACAAATGGTCTGCAATTCAGTCGTTAGATAATAAACATAACATGATAATTTAGTCGTTGCTTCTAACTCCTAAGAAAAACTCCCCAGTGGCTCATTCCAGGGCACCCAGCAATATGCTCCCTTTCCTTTCCATATTAACCCTTTTCCATGGAAACTGGGTCTTGTTCACTCCAGTATAAACTTAAAAGGACTAACACCCTTTCTAGCCTCCACTTTGCAAAGTGAGCCTCTCTTTCCTCCAGCTGAAGTGTGTCATGCATGTTTCCACTTGTTAACAGGATAACAGCAAACATGCCATGGCTGGGAACTTGTACATGAGTTCCACAATAGGATTGCACATACTTACTACACTGGAATTTCTTTTTCTTTTTCTTGTATATGTGTGTTGTGTGCATGCTTACTTGTGTGCATCCCAATGAATACAAACACCAGAGGACATTCTTGGATGTTGTTCCTCGGGAACTATTCACCTTGTTTTTTGGGTTTTTTTTTTCTTTTGAGACAAGTTTTCTCACTGGCCTGGAACTCATGAGTGGATAGCAAGCAAGTTCCAGGGATCTGAATGTTTCTGTCTCCCTCCTGCTGGTATTACAAGTGAACCACTGAACTTGGCATTTTTACATGGTTTCTGAGGATCAACCTCAGGTCCTCACACCTGCAGCAAGGACTTTAATGATCCTTTCATCTTGCCAGGGCCCCTTGCCCCTTAGCATTTGAAGAGCCAAAGTTAGAACTTGCAGCAGTATTCCAGCTGAGAGTGGAAAAGCATCAGGGTCTAGGAATTGGAAACCATCCTGAATTTTCGGTGCAGAAAGACGTATCACCTGGGCAATCATGGGTGTGACTCTACAGATCAGGAAGCCACTCAAATGTCCACAAACAATGATGGAAATTAGGGAGTTGGTGAAAACCACTAGTTTCTGTGTGGTTTGATATGTGGCGAACGTTAGTCGATATCTAAGGTTTAGTTGGCATGTCCTTTGAACCTTTTAAAAATTGATAGCTCTGCCATGTTGTTCATCTGTCTTTTGCTGGCATCTCAGGGTGTTCTGTTGATTCTAGTAATTATAGGAACGTTTACCAATTTATTAAAAAATACTTTTATATCATTTGTCATTGTGCATCTAAACCAAATATCAAACACTTAATATCACACTGCTTATTATTGTATTTTTTGTCTATTGTATCCAAAGAAGCAAAATATCAGATATAACTCCTTAGAATTTGGGTCTTGTCAGAATTCATCAGAACTGTATAGACAAAGGAGGTTTATCAAGAAATATTTTTTATTGAAGAAAAGATCCTTTCATAATTAAACTTTTCAAATGCAAAGCAATGTTCATGACTTCTCTTACAGAAAAGACACATATTGAAATTTGCGGTAAATCTGAGGATACATTTTTTCCTCTCTCCTCTTCTTTAGAACTCCCTTCCCAGAGAGATACACAAAAGAAAGCTGGAGAAAGAATAAGAATCTAACTTACGATGGATATGTTTTTCAAATCTTTTGTAATAAGTAGCAGGATGGAAGAGGTTTATCTTATTTATCTTTCAGCGTTATGCCAAATGCACACCCTGATATGCATAAAATACACAATGAAGGTGAGAGATTTCTTCTGCAGGATCATTAATTTAGAAATTCCCAGGTCTTATTTTTCAGAGTGCCTATAGCACTTCATACTTCACTGCTGCATTAAAGTAATTTTTGCACTTAATGCAGAATAAAGGCAAAGCTGCCTCACAATGCCCTAACCACAGGTACGTGGGTGAACAGTTGTCTACAGATTACAGATTTCAAAAAGGATTCAAAGGACAGCCAAGAAAGGCAAAACAACTCAAATTGGAATGAGAATGAGCTTTGAAACTGTCAGGCTTCACTGAAGATGAGGTGTTTTCTTTCCTGCTGCAGAGCTGGTGTCCCAACACAAATTCTGCTTCCTAGATTGGAGGGGTGTTATATTCCAATCCAAAGAGATTCTGAGGTTCTTTGAGGATAAAATATTTAAAAAAAAACCCAACAACAACACAGTGTCTACATTTGCCATAAATCTACTGTTCAGAGTAAATGTTTGCATATAATTATCACTACCTATTATGTTATCTTCAGTGTATGAACTTTAATTTCATAAAGTCCCTAAATAAGGAATTTTGAACATTAAGAAGAAAAATGTGGAGGGCTGGAGAGATGGCTCAGAGGTTAAGGGCACTGGCTGCTCTTCCAGAGGTCTTTTGAGTTTAATTCCCAGCAACCACAAGGTGGTTGGTTCCCAACAGTCTATAATGAGATCTCATGCCCTCTTCTGGTGTCCAGACATAAACGTAAACAAATTAGCAACACACACAAATTACATAAATAAATGCATCTTTTTAAAAAATGAATTGATCATTTTTAACAAAAATAGATGAGAAATATAAAGGGCTTGTTTTGTTTGTGATTTTGTTCATGAAAATTTGGATACTAAATTTGTAAACAAAAGGCAAAACAGTAAACATGCTAGGCATGAAATTTTCATAATTTAAATTAGGCACATTATCCTATAAATTTTTGTTTCTAAAAGTAAACATAATTCTATATTATACATGATATATTGCATATGCTTTAAACAGCTATGTATATTATATATTATTGTATTTTCATTTTTGGCACAACTTCCATATTTTCTTACTCAGTTCTATTCGCAGAGTTTTGAACATGTTCCAAAACATCATCACTCTTTTTCCACTATAGGCAAAACACCTCAAATACCCTTGATCTCCATCTTTGGTGTGTAGTGATATTTCATTTCTATTTTAATAAATAAAGTTTGCCTGAAGTTCAGAGAGTAAAACAGTCCCACTCATCAGCCTTACAGGCCAGGTAGTGGTGACACACATCTTTAATCCCAGTAGCCACAGTGGATTGCCATAGAAACCAGGTGGTAGTGGTGCACACCTTTAATCCCAGAACTAGAAAGGATTATAAAACAGGAGGAGACAGCTTTCACTCACAGTCTCATTCTGAGAATCCTGGAGGCAGGATCACTACTTTTGGACTGAGGTGGAGGTTAAGAGCCAGTGGCTAGCTGCTTTGCTTTACTGGTCTTCAGGTTGAACCCCAATATCTGTTTCTGGGTTTTTATTAATCATGCTACTACATTGATGGCTCCTCTTTTCAGAAGCCACAGCTAATAAATAAGGACACCTTTATGAATTCCACTCAAGTCCCCAAAACTAGATTTTTCCCAACTCTTCCCTGAGACTGCCATTTGAATCATTTCAATAACCATTTAGGTTATTTCTGCTTTCTTGCATTGGTATTCTTCCTGTCATATGTTGTCATTACTGTAAGTACTCATTTTCCTGATAGCTAGTGTGCATGGGATCAGTAGTTGTTAACCAAACACTAAGTCAATGCAATGGGAAAGCCAACTGTATCTTATCTATGAGTATCTGTGAAGAACAAAATTAGTAATCATATTAATAGAAAACTATTATTTCAAGTTGAAAAGCTAGGCACGGAGGGACAGCTTAGTCAGTAAAGTGCTTGCCAAATAAACCTAATGGTCTAAGTTCAGATACAAAACATCCACATAAAGAGCTGGGGTTGCTACAATCCCAATTCTAGGGAAGAGGACACAGACGGATCCTTGGGGCTTGCTGGCCTGCCAGTCTCGTGTCCTCAACAAGATTCAGGTCAATGAGAGATGCTGTCTCAAAGAGAATGTGCATGGCATTTCTGATGAGAAACATCCAGTATGGTATTGGGCATCCATATGGATGTACATACAAGAACATATGCACTTACACCCTCATGTAAGCTTGTCTCAAAACAAACAAACTGAAAATACCCGAGGAACTAACCATAAGTGAAGCTATCCTTTTTCTCTACATGTATGCATGCACAGATGAATACGTGGATTTATTTCCTTAGACATATGCACCCATACGGACACAGACTAATACCCCTATAAATGCATCAACATGCTTCCCTAGACCTCTCTTAACACCATGGATCCCTACACTCCTCTGAATTGTTTTGTCTGTCACTTTGGATATCCATTTTAAATTCTAAACTTCTCCTGTTACTTTGTTTTTCTTTTAAAAGACAAATGTTGACTCCAAATATAGTGAGTGTTTATTAGAGCCAAACCTACTCTTAGTTTGCAATGTCTATATCAATCATGTAATGCCATAGAATAGTTGTATCCCTCTCAAATCCTTAAATTGAAATCCTAATTTTTAAGGAACTAACTCCTAACTTTTAAGGAAGACAACTTTACCAAGAAGGGAGGGATAGACCTCAGGTATCTTTACAAAAAGACATAGAAGTTGGCTTCTACTTCTGCCACAACTTAACACAGTGAAAAAACAAAACAAAAAACAACAACAAAAAACCCACTTTTATGTATATCAAAGCAGAATTTAGCCAATTACCAGGCTTCCTGAAACTGTGATCTTAAATTTTCCTACCTCTAGAAATTTACGTTATGGTTTGTGTTGATTATAAGCCACTTAGTCTGTAATTTTTGTTGTAACAGCCTGACCCAAGTTATGGATATACCAAATTCTTGATGAAGATTTGAGTGAAAATCATATTAATATAGATTGTTTTTTTATTTCTTAGGTAATTATAAAAATAATAATGTTGTTGGGGGTGGTGGCACATGCCTTTAATCCCAGGACTTGAGAGGCAGAGGCAGGTGAATTTCTCTGAGTTCAAGGCCAGCCTAGTCTACAAAGCAAGTTCCAGGAAAACAATAACAATAATAATGTGCAAAATAAACAGTTAATATTATGATAGTTCTGCAAAAATTTGAGATGAGGTAGTGGTCACAAACGTAAGCTTAAATAAACTAAATCATGCAGTTTTTCAATTATTCTAGTTGAAAAAGCACACTACTTCACTGTATCCATATATCTGATGTATATATCCATGTATCTGTATTACTAAGACTGTTGATTTTGTCTGAATAAATGGAGAAATATCAAAATAAGGACTTTTGAAAAAAGCTATTTTGTGTTTTATTCAGGATTTCCTTATGTATATAAAATGATACCACAATAATATTCATGTTCATGAAATGAAGTCTTTTGGAACCAAACTAGAAACAGAGGTAGGTCTATGTTAGTTTTGCCTCACAAATAAAATGAGTAATATTTCAATAATTCAAATTCAGTTATAACTATTAGACACAGTGAATCCTGTTTTCTTTATATTTAGGATATAATATTTAGATGTAATTTATGATGGCAAAGTAGAAAGCTGTACAAATACAGAGCAGGTCAGGCTCTCAAAGCAATGGTACTCATGCTAGACACAGAAGTAGTCTTTGAGAAAGAAGGTGAATGATGTTTTTATAGTATTTTCTAAACATGTTATAAAAATACTCAAACAACATAGCTCTTCTAGACCCTTCTAGATCATTTAACCATTAAAAAGAAAACCTTGCCCAGAAACTTTAATGATAAACACTGTAGCAAGTAGGAGTAATCATGGAAATGCTATGTCAAAGAGTTTAAAGCTGAAGAACATTTATCAAAAGTAGGAATAGGTATGCTACCATGTGTGTGCAACATAAATGAAGCTGTGGTTGGTTTTGACTCTAAAGCCAGAGGGATGTAGAGTTTAGGCCTAAAGCTATGGCTGCTGGGGCAAACATCATTACTATAAACTATTCTTCCATATAGGACTTGAACAGGTAGGACTCACTGATCCAACAATTTTTTTCATACCATATGGATCAAAATGCCCTGATAGTTCCTTAATATTCAATACCAAATAAAAACCATTAAATGTTATCAGGTATGAAAAGCAAATAATTATCATACCATATATACAAATATCCAAGAAAGTTTTAAATATATACAAAGAAAATAAATATCTAGAATAAAAGAAAGAGAAAAATGATATTTCCTAAGTATTTTTTCATTCTTCACACTGTTCCAACCTGTAGGTCTATTATCTTAGTCGATGAATATAAAGATAAGCCTATAGCTACCTGGCATTTGGCTATGGAGACTCCTGGAAATGCAATAAATTTTTCCTGAGTTGTTTTTGATATGCTTATAATTAATCTATTTTGACTAGAGACATAGATTAATTATGAATTCAGTCACACAAAATTATTTTCATTGTGAAACTGGATAGGAAAAATTCTAGTTATTGAAATCATGTTAAGCATTTCAGAAAGACATGCTATGGGCCTAGAAAGATGGCTTAGTGGTCAAAGCACATACTGCTCTTATGGAAAACGCAAATTTGATTCCCAGAATCCATGCCAGGCAGCTCACAGTTGTCTGTATCTCTAGCTGGAAGATATCTGATGCCCTCTGCTGGCCTGCAGACACCTGTATTCAAATTCATGTATCCTTACACAGACATATGTGTGTATGTGTATAATATATATATATACATATATGTACACACACAATTAAAAATAGCATAAATCTTAAAAAGATCAGATCATCTCCAGTGTGGCACAATTCTTCTAAGACAATCACATTATGTATAAGCCTTTGTCCTTAGGAAATGTTTTACTGAAATTTTTTGTTCAGCATATTTCTTTCTTCACTTACCAAGAGAATAGTCGGTAATTCCTCTGGTGAGTAGCTTTTGCGTTGTCAGAATCACAGAACTGACAAGTAACTCTTGGCTTATGAAACTCAGAGACAGAGTTAATTTAGGGTTGTAGGAAGACTGGATCCCCGGTATAGTCTATGCCTGAGGAGAACTTTTATTGTAAATAAATGAAAGGAGGACAGCCAGTGTGAAAAGAGGGAATGGGAAGAGATGTGGAACATGAACATTGACGTCATTGGCTTCTAAGTCTTGAGGTCAGGTGTCATTAGAAAAAGGATAGAGATCTGGGGGAACTAACAAGGAAAGATGTAAATAAGTACAAGGAGATGACAAGTTTGATATGAGACCAATAAAACAATACTGAGCATGAGGTAGAGACTGAAGGAGAGAGGTGATGTCTTGGAGTTGGGTGGTGCAGCTTAGGATGTCCCGAAAGCACAAAGCACTTCGGTACAATGAAATGGGTGAAGGAAAGTCTAAGGACAAATGGATGCGATTGGAGAGCCCAGAGCATAAGCTACTTTGTGCAATTGCTCTGGAATTTAAAAAGTCTGTTCAGTGCTTTCAGAGCATCCATGTCAGGATTGCAGCACCATGAGAAACCAGTGGCATTAATATTTAGAGAATTTCTGGGCCAGTGATTTAGCTTAGGTAGAGTGTTTGCTTAGTTTGTGTAATCCTGGGTTTGATCCTCACCACTACAGCAAAAACCACAATCAAACAACAACAAAGAGAAAGTGCTTCACAGAGCCCCTTTCTACTTTATCCAGACCAGACAGATTATCCATTAGTCTTCAGGGTTTTCCTGCATCAAGGAACACAAAGGCTTGCTTTAACCAATGTGTATACATACATCTGATATTCAGTAAATGCTTGCCATTTCACATCTAAGTTACAGAGAGAAGGTTCATAATAGAGCAAAACTGTTTTGACAATAACAATTAAAACAATTCTGGGAGGATACATTAAGGAGAATCATCTGCATAGAAACAGAAGAAAATTAAGGTTAAGTTTATGCCAATTAAAGAAGCATTGACTACTAGCAGTGAACCCAAGGATCTCAGAAGTTGATCCTGTTCCATTCCAGATTTCTATGCATATTCTCAGAGACAGAAAGGAAAGATTATCTGTCATGTAGAATGCAAATCATGCTTACTCAGGAATGCTGCCTTAATAGTAAATCAGTAGAAATTACTGCCTCCAAGAAGATGTTATTCATTTTCAACAAGCTATCAATTGCAGGTGAGAATATATTTATCTTATTAATATGTACAGTACAAATGTAATTCACCTTGCTGAAGTATGTATGTCCTGTCACCCACAAATGCATGTGCTCATCACTCCCTTTCTGTTTAAGCCACTGTTTTCTCGCTCTTTATTTGGCAGGTCTCTAAGCCTACCCCTTCCCCCATTTCAGTCATCCAAACTTTCTTTTCCACAGCCAACCTTGCTTCCTTGGCCAAAGTCCTGGCCCATTTGGCCAACATGCTTGGCTTTTAGCTTATGTTTCATATCCCAAGCTGTTAAAGTTTGTGCCTCTCTTCCCCTATAGTAGGAAGGAAACCCCAGGGGGTGACCAATAGATTCAGATTCCACCCAAAGGTGAAACGACAGCCGTGTCAAACTTTTGCACAAAGGTTTTTCTTGCAGAATCTTTGAAAGAATGCTGCCTTTCATAGACAGGAAATCTAGGGATCTGCATGTATCTCAAAGGAATGAGAGACCAGTAATAAGTATGGGGAATATAAAAATTTTTAAAGTATGCTGAGGCACTAGTCAAAATTTTGTTTGACTGAGAAACTGTATTTGATATCCATCATGAGTGACAAATAAATAATTTTTAGCAGCTGAACCATTTTCATACTGAAGGACACCCCCATACAATACTCTGTACTAGATAACTTGCCATATACATTTCAATCTCTCTGTAGACAACATACAATTTTTTTCATGAGATATGTCCAATATTTTGACATTTGGACATGATGCTATTCTTTGAAAAGTTGACAATGATGTAATCAGGTTGCAAAAAAAGATAAAATACTCATTAATATTTTAAGAAAGTTTACAATTTGGGGTTATATTCATAAACCTCCTTGGCAGTATGTAGCTTGGAGATCATGGGATAGTCATACATTATAATCTCTTGGCCATCCTAGTTTATGATTTTTCACTCATTGTTCACTTATTATTTACTTATTCTTCTTTCAGTGACCACGGAGATATCATTATGTCAGCATAAAGTTTGGGAATGAGATTTGAATTATTTTTCCCTACTGAAGCTAAATTAAAGCAAAGTGTCTCATTAAAGAGTGAAAGGTGTATGTGGGCAGTCACATTGTCACATGAGAGAAGGTTTATTAAACGATTGTCACAATGAGATATTTAGAACACAGCACTAGCCTCAGAATGGATGAAATATATAAATAGTATAGGACAAGAAAACCCTCCTAAAGAGCAGCTTTCATAGTCATCAGCTACACAAGGGTGGGAAGCTCAATGAAGCATCTCTTGGAGCTAAGCCCTCACCTATGATTCTGAGAGTAATCAAAGGAAACACACCAGTTCACCACACTGGACTTGGATGTAATGCATTATCTAATCTCTGGCTGCTCTGGAAAGAGAGAAGCAATGTTTGTTCATGCCTGCACAGGAAAAGTCAAGAAAAGAGCTTGGAATAGTTGGGGTAAATCAACAGATGGGCAGGGGAGTACATAAGGAAAGGACAAAATGACTTCTAAAGTGCAAGCGAATTCAAAGCTGACTGAAGCAAGAAGACCAAGGGAGCTTGCATCAATAGACAAGTGACAAGAAATGACCCTAAGTCTTTACTGGAACAGTGTCCTGTTCCTCTCACCTCAGGTTCTACTGTCCTGACTCTGATGGTACGCCATGAAAGACTACATCATTTTGCTCTTGTTTGTTTGTTTTGTTTTGATTAATTTTGTTTGATTTCTTTTATTTTTGAGATCATAATTACATCATTTCCCTCTTCCTTTTCCTTCCTCCAATCCTTCCCATGTACCCCTCCTTGCTTTCCTGCGTCATAACAGAGCTTACAAATACCAGACAACAGCAACAAAAACATGGATTTGACAGCCTTCCTCCCTTTTGTTAACCCCTTTTGTAGTGCTTTCAGATTCAGAAGAAATATAGCAAATAAATATTCAATAAATTATTCAGAAATAAAATGCTTCCCTTAAATTGTGTCAGAGTCCCAGGACACAATTGATATTTTGTTCACCTCACTCTTATCACCTGGCAATTTATTTCAAGTCAAATACTTCAGTGAAATCACACCTCTGCCTTTCTCTTGCTCCTTTGTTCTTTTAATTAAACAATTGATTTTAGTCATCCAAGAGTGAGCTCAAATGCTACTTGATAGTGAAGCATTCCGTGATACCTCCTTCTCTGGAGAGGCTATTTCTCTATACTAACAATTTGAATAGGGGCATTTATGGCAACTCAGCAAACCATTTGCCATCAAGTCTAAAGACCCATGGTTCATCTCTAGAACCCAACGGTAAAAAGAGAGAAACATTCATATGCTTCTAACCTCTTTAGATATGTGTTGTGGCCAACACACACAAATACAAACACACACAATAAATGGGCAAACAAATGTAAAACTTGGCCAATGGTTCTTTTCTTTCTACTTATTCTTTCTTTCTGTTTCCCTCCTGATCTCAACAGCAGGTCACAGATCAGCCACTGTTGTACAATGTCATCCCCAAAGGTCTAGAGAAGGAAAGAAGAGGTTCATGGAGAGACTGGAGAATAAGAATAGGATAAAGCAAATAGTTGCGATGCGTGAGATTTTAGATCATTCGTTCTTAACATAAAAAATATTTTGCATTTTATCTAGTCAGTTGTGAGCTATGCAGCAAGTGTCTTACAAATGTCAGTGCTTTTAAGCCTCATAGCAACTCTGTACATTTAGTTCATATTATCACTATTTTATGATCCATAAAAGGAAGACTGAAAAAACCATTCATCTACCCAAGGTTGTTCAATAAGTAATGTAGAAAATGGACTGACCTGAAACCTATGACCTAAATAGTCGTGTAAGGTAGGCCTGGAGACTTGTGCTTGTAATCCCAGATACTCAGGAGACTGAAGCAGAATTATCACAAGTTCAAAGTCTGCTTGCACTACAGTCAAGCTCAAGGTCATCTTAGACAAAATTATTTTATAGCTCACTGTTAGATAGTACAGATTTTGGGTTCAGCCCTGAGTACTAAAAAGAACAGTGAAAATAAATACAATGAAAAGAACAAGAAAGAAAGGAAGAAGGAAGGAAAAAGAAAAACGGGTAAGTGGACAATTAGATGGAGAGTTGACAAATTTGGCAGATGTAATTTGAGTGCTAGGAGTACATGTACACACTCTTAGGCTAGGTGGTGACAATACTACGTAGGACAAACTGCCTCATCTGAAAACTATCGAGATGAACAGTGGTGATGGAAAATATTAGAAAAAGAGCTATTGAACCAGAGACGAGATACAGAGGAGGGGCTAGCCATATGTGTGATAACAGATAATAAGATTTGGTTTAAGTGGTATGAATGAGTTCATTCTAGGAATAGGCTTGTTTCCAAACCACATATAATTCTACATCCTCTATAAACAAATCAGAACACTGGGTAAATCTAGACTTAGACTTTTGTCATTTGTATCAGGAGTTTAGGGGCTAGTTTAGAGTTTGGTTTGGGTCTCAGTGGGCTAAAGGAAAATTCTGGAGAATTGAGAGGTTGCTCTTTGTAGCTTTCTCTATGAATCCTTGTAGTGATTGGGGAGGGGGCCTGCTTTTTGTCCAGCCCAGCTCCCGCATGGCTAGCTTTACACCCAAAATAACAACACACAAACTGTATTCGTTTAAGCACTGCCTGGCCCATTAGATCTAGCCTCTTATTAGCTAACTCTCACATCTTGATTAACCCATTTCTATTAATGTGCGTAGCACCATGAGGTGGTTGCTTACCGGGAAGATTCTAACCTACATCCATCTTGGAGAGGAGAGCCATGCGTC
>LOJH01010062.1:0-27819 GCA_001685095.1 Ellobius talpinus
TGAAGTTGAGTACCATTCTTTTGAGGTCTGTGAAGAATTTTGCTGGGCATTGCACTGAATCTGTAGGATGCCATTTTTACTATGTTAATTCTCCCTACCCCAGACCCTGGGAGATCTTTCCACTTTCTGCTGTCTTCTTCAATTTCTTTCTACAAAGAAATTTAAAGTTCTTGTCATACAAGTCTGACAAGACATTTTATGCTTGTCTGTGGCTATTGTGAATGATGATGTTTCTCTGATTTCTTTCTCAATGGCTAACTTTGTTAGTACTTGGAGGTGTTATGCAGACTATTAGGGAGTGGGAGTCATCTGCAATCTTCCTCAACAGTGAATCCTTTAAGTTTCAATAATAGCTGAAATGGGAAGACATGCCCATGGATGTCACAGTGGCATTAATGTTACCGGTATAACCAACTGCTTTCTGATCAGACGTAAGGTCCATCCACAGAAAGTATCACTTGCTTGGTACTGCAACTCTAGTCAAGAACTCTTGGTTGGAGAGCTTAAATGCCCTAGGGGATAACCTAGTACTATTATTCTGCTTAAATGCATATAGTATCAAACGTCTCTCTAAATTTATGTGTCTCTACTGATAAGTTAGTGATGCTCTCTAACGTCATCAGAGAAATTTCTTTGTGCAGTGGACAATGATTGGCTCAGAAATACACAAGTGATGAAAGTGTAAAGTGTTATCTGTGGATTTCTCAGACACAAATGGGACCTCTTCCCCGAGGCTCAGGTAGCAATGCTTGAGAGAGGGTAGAAGAATTGTAAGATCATATTTTTGGGAAACCAGTGTCTGGACATGACCTCTGCACTGGCGAACCCACAGCAGTTGTGGTTGATCGAAGAATACCTGCCCAAGATAAGCCACTGATATTCTTCCATGGAATGAGAAAGAGGTTCATAAGCCCTCATCACTAATTGGGGAGCTATGAACAGCTGATAGCTTCTGGAGGATGGAGAATAAGTTTTCTTTCAGGGTGTGTGTGGCTCCTGGGAGACTGAGCACCCTCCAGCAGACAGTCCCACATGCAGGAGTATGGGGGCAGCAAACATTGGAGTCGATGGGTTATTACTGGAAAAAAAAAGAGGGCACCAAGTTTGTTGAGGATTAAGAGCCTGGGAAGAATTAAGAGGAGCGGTTGAGGGTGAATATGACCAAAATACACTGCATGGAATTGTCAAAGAATTAATTAAGGCAATTTGAAGGCTTACCTTGGGCTAGTAAAGACAATTGCCAGGCACCATCTGGCTCCTCTGGGGGTAGGAGTCATCCTCAGAACAGGTACCAGCTTTCCTACAAACAACACAGACTGTTTGTGGTTCCAGGTATTGAAGTCTAGATGAACGAGGCACCTCAGGCGATAAGAACACAGTAGAGAAGACAGGACGCTAAGTTCTCTGTTTGCTGAGTCACTATGGGCTGCACCCAGCTGTTTCTGCAGCTTGGCCCACACTTCTTATCCGCATTTTCTGTGTGAATTTTCTCTTAGGTACTCACTGCTGTCGTGCACGCTGCCTGTTTTTCCTTATTTTCTGAGTTCAATTCTGTCTCCCAGGAGGGAAGGTTTTCAGTACAGTTTGTTTACTGCTGTTCCTCGGCACCCAGAGCAGTGCCTGGCCCATCATAAGGCACACTGTTTGCCTGTTAAAAACAGAAACAAAACACTGAATGGACAGTTTCCCAGGGCACCCCGAATTGTTATTTTAGAGCTCACCACACCTACTCACTCCCAGGGGAGAAGGGCCCAGAGAGGAGAGGGAGCCCTGGGCCACAGCAGTCCGCCCTCCATGGCAGATGGCAAGGGCCCTCCGAGGGAGGCACAGATGGGAACAGCTGCAGGTCGTCACTCTTGTGTAATCACTATTAGGTGTCTCTTCCCCATGGGGGGCTGTGGTCAGCTTCCAGGGGCTGCACTGAAATGTCCTTGCATGGCCTCTTGGAGGCCGTGGGACAGCCCTTGTAGCCTCATCCAAGAGATGACAATCTTTCTGTGTGATTCATTGCCTTCGGCCTTTGCCCTTAGACCCCTTACAAACCGGAATCACTGGCCTCAGTGTGTGGATGGCACATCTTTTTAAGGCTCACACTCATGTTTTAGATGCTATTTCTGAATGTGTGAATTCTGGACTCCTTGAAAACAGGACTTCTAACAACTTCTGAGCACATGTAACCCCACATCTTTATGCAGACGTCACTGCCACCAAGTCAACAGGGGTGGTGGGGACAGGGTGGGCAGAGGTGATCTGGAATTGCTTGGGTGGACGATGACAGCCCTGCCACAGGCCTGTGTAGCCCATCCGCTGGCAGCATTATGTTCCACATCACTCAAGACAGGTGAGCCAAAGCCATGTCTCACTGGCTGCCTCTGCAGCTGTGGCTGAGATCAGGTGGCCCTGCCTGCCTCGCCTTGGCAGTTCAGGTTCTTGAAAGGCTGGTGACAGGGGCAATCATCTGTACTTGGCATAGCAAACCCAAACACGCTCTGAAAGGCACAGCTGGGCCAAGCTCAGCAACTTTATTCATTAGGCAGTTAATCTGGAGGCTGTCAGCCTAGGCCACAAGGGCAGCTCAGGCAGGGAAGCCATGTTTGCAACAATTCAATCCTGTGCCACAAATATTCCCGAGTCTAGGCTCTGCACAAAGCACTGGAGGTGGCTGCCCAGGAAGCAAAGGACAGGACAGTTTCTGTCCAAAGAACACAAGTGCTATCTGCTCTAGATGCCACAAAGGGGAAAAGGAAGGGCAGCTGAAGTTCAAGGTTGCGTGCAAAGCTATCCATTTGACCAGTGGGGACAAACAGGAGAAGTCCCAAAGCTTGAATAGAATTTCTTCTTCCTTTTCCCTTTTTCCCCCTTTCTTCTGTGTAATAGATGGAAAATCTCTCCTTACCTTTGATGGTGTTGTCCTCTGACTTCCCAGATGTGAAAATATTAGTTTGGCAAACTATTGGCAAAGGACCCATAGGAGTTGTGGCTCAGTTAAGGATGTAGAGATTGCCCTGGAACCTGCTGTGGGGCCTGTGTGGAATCAGGAGAGACCCTGTAGTGGGGAGACTGGAGGCCTACATTAGAGACAGAATAGAAGATCCTACACTGCTGCTTTAAGGACAGAGGTTGGAGTCCAAAGCTGTGCATCCTGAGTAAACTTTAGAAGCTGGGGAAGGCAAGATGGCAGAGTCTTCCCATGAGCCTTCAGAAGTGGCACAACTTGCTGGTGTCTGTTGACTTCTGACCTCCAGACCCATAAGGATGCAAGAGTGTTGCCAGACCAACTGATTCTGTGGCGCCCTGCTATGGTAGCAATAGGAAACAGACATTGGCATATTCTCCTTCCTTTTCTTTCTCTCCTCTTCTCTCCTCCTGTTCCTCCCTTCCATCCTCAATTCTGTCCTTACCTCTCACTTGCATTTCCCTCATTTTTTTCCTTTTTCCTTGCTTTCCCTCTTCCCCCTCAGTTACAAAATTAAAGCATATTTATTTTGTGAATTTCAAGCAATCTGAAAAGGGATAAGTTCAATAATTTCTCTGATGGTTCTGTTTTCCACCTTGATGAGAGCAAAGTAGCCCAGAGTTAGCCACTTGAGTTCACAGCTTGGGTCTATCACTTATTGATTGCATGATGTTAGGCAAAAATTTGATCTTTTTTTTGCCTTGGTTTGTTCATCTTCAAAATAAGGGAAAGGATATCTACTTCATAGGAATGATAGTTTATTAGTGCCTGGAAGAATTAGCTGTAAAAAGCACTTGTTGAATGGCAGTTCTTAGGGTCATTCTATGTCTTATTCTATTGTGTGCAAACACAGGCAGATCAGCTTAGACAAACAACACATATGGACTTGTCCTTAATAAAAATGATATGGTATCATATGTACTATTCTGAAAGAATGAGAAAAAGAGGGAGGGGAGAGAGATATACATATTATCAAGGACCTTGGTTGTTGGGTGAAGGAGGTGTTCTGGATTTTTTTACCCGAGAACTGAAGGTTTAGAAGAATGAGCATCATTCCTTAGTAGCCTCCTGATGCCACAGAGGAAGAGTGAGGCTGATGTGGGGTGAAATATGGGCAAGAATGCAAAGGCAGCCTGAACTGAGAGAGTGTCATGATGGAGGAGAGTAAAGAAGGGGAGATGGGGTGCGCGCGAGAGAGAGACAGAGAGACACACACAGAAAGAATATGAATGAACCAGGGTCTCAGGGTCTCATGTAGTCCAGGCTGGCCTCAAACTTGCTATAGAGTCTGACTTGATTTGGTCTTGAACTCGACCTTAAGATCCTACTGCCTCCACGTCTCAGGTGCTGAGATTGCAGGTATACATTCTCATGCTTAGTTTATGTGGTTCTGGGGATCGAATCCAGGCCTTTGTGTTAGCTAGATAAGTACTCTACCAAGTGAGACACATCCCAGTCCACAACTGAATAATTTCTTGAGCTACTGAGTAGTAGACACCGATATTCCACACCATGGTACCTGGATGCTGGCTGGTTTTTATGCCAATTTGACATTTGACACAAGCTAGAGTCATTTGAGAAGCAGGAATCTCAATTGAGAAAATGCCCCTACCTGACTGGCCCATGGTCAAGCAAGGCTGTAATACTTTTTCTTGGTGGATGATTGATGTGGGAGGGTCCAGCTCACAGTGGGTGGAGCCACTCCTGGGCTGGTGGTCATGGGCTATGAGAAAGGAGGCTGAGCAAACCTTGAAGAGTATGCCAGTAAGCAACACTCTTCCATGGCCTCTGGATTAGAACCTGCCTCCAGATTCTCACCCTGTCTGAGTTCCTGTCTTGGCTTCCCTTAATGTAAACCAAATACCCCCTTCCTCCTCAAGCTGTGTTCAGTCATCATGTTTTATCATGGCAATAAAAACCTTGACTAAGACACTCTGCTAGATTCTTAGGTGCCTTTCTTGACTTTCATTTTTGTCACTGCTGATATACAGTTAATACAATACTATTAATGAATTTTGCTAGTCCATTCAGAGTATCTTAAGCTCTCTATATCACTCTTGTTTTCTAGGTAGTAATGAAAGCATCTTATCTTTGTAAGGGACTCCCAGATTCTCTCATCCCCAGGCTGGGTTGTGTTTTCTGGTTTGACACTCCTTTTAAATACTTCACACTGTCCTGTGGCTATCTGTGCATTTCCACATCACTCTCTATTTGCCTAATTATGTGTACATCTCTTCCACTAAATTGTGGAAGCCTAAGAGTAATGCCTGGGCCTTACTCATCTTGAGATTCACAATGCCTACCATTTAGCTTGACCTTTTAAAACACACATGGATGCCATTTTGAATGAACCTGGATAGAACAGGTAGATGAGAATGACCAGTGTTAGAAACATGGGTTGAGCCTCTGGTTAGAGGTCAGAGGTGCAGAGACAGAATGTAGGTATCTTTCAAAGATGCAAAGCAATGGTTTTGTCAAGGATCCCGACTTGGGAGAAGGTTTAACATTTAGGGACCAAGGGATAGATACCAGGGAAAGTGACCAAGAAAGAGTTCTCAGAGAGGTAGTTGGGTACCCAGGCTGGTTATATAGCAAGGAAACCAGCATGTGTTGAAGAAGAGGGGGGCAGGTGTGATGGACATTCTTTCTTATCAACTTGCTACATCTGGAGTTAACTAAAACCCAGAGGCAGGGTATGCCTGTGAGAGATAATTTAATGTGGGAAGATTCAGTTTTAATCTAGATCTTTTGATGTGGGAAGATCCACCTTTAATCTGGGCCACTTCTATAGAGAGGACAGGGAAGAAGGAAGCTTGCTTTCTTTGCTTGTTTGCTCCTGCTCTCTCACTAGCAAGTCCATTCCTTCACTGGTATGAGAGTCTACTTCTTCAGGATTCCAGCATCTACTGAAGACCAACTGAGACATTCAGCCTTTTCAACTGAATGATGACTCGATTCTTGGACTTTCTGTTGGTAGACATCCATTATTGGACGAGCTGGACTGTAGCCTGTAAGTCATTCTAATAAATCCCAGATAGATTCATTTTTATAAGTTCTGTGCCTCTAGAGAATCCTGACCAATACAACGGGTGATAGAATCCAATGCTGTATGAAAGTCAGGTAGTTGAGTATTGTGTTATTTCTTACATTATGACAATGCTGGAAGCAACTTTTTTGGGGGGCAGTGCTGGTGATTTCAGAGGCGTCAGTCTATCATGGTAGGAAAGGTGTGCTGGAGCACAGCAGCTCACATCCTGCACACTAGAAGCAGAGAGAGAGAGAATGCCTACATTAATGGACAGTTTCCTTTTGTTTCATCCTGGCTCCCCAGTATAGTGACACCCACTTTCAGGGCAGGTCCTCTTGAAGTACTCTCGTGAATACAGCAGAGGTGTGTTTTACTGATCTCTAGGCACTTCCCAACTCAGTCAAGTTGATAGCCAAGCTTAACCATCCCACAGGGCATGTGTTTGGGAGATTGGTCCTGAACTTTGTGAGCTGAGGCAGACAGGGAGAAGGGGTAAAAGAGGGTTAGGTGGAGGGACTTTTAAAGTCTCTGTGACCCAAGGTGCCTGGAAAAGAAAGAAAAGAAGGGTGAAAAAGGGTATCTAGCCAAATAGCGGGGTGACTTCACTTGACTACGGAAAGAATGAGAGGGACCGGCAGAGACTGGGAAGTGGAAGAGAGGGGGTCAAGAGAGGGGATGGAAGCTCAGGGGAGGGGGAAAGAGTTTTTCTTCACTAGGTATGCTCTGCTAATCTCCTGGGCACTTCCCTAGGGAGGGAAGGAGCAGGCACAAGGTTGATGAAGCAGGAAGCAAAGCTGAGGCGGCCACAGTGCTGGGAGTGTGGTTGATGATGCAGGAGGGTGGAATCAGCCACCCTGGGGACTTTAAGAAGGTCTGAGGTACTCAAGTGGTCCCACTTGACTATTGGTTGGGCTCTGGTAAGGACTTGTTTTTCTAGTCCTGTTGGCCTGGAGGCTGAGGAAAGCGGGGCAGGAGGAGGTGAGGAGACACAGTTTGAAGACAGCTGATCTGCAGCCAGAAAGAGGACGAGACAGGAAGGCAGAGAGGGGATCCTGCTTCTCCTCTCTTCTCGTCCTGCATCTCCGCTTCTTTTCCTTTTCTCTCTCTTCTCCTGATCTGACTCTATTTACTCTGTCCCATCTCCTCTGTGCGCACTGGCTGTAATGGGGGTAACCTCATCTGCCTGTAATCCTGCATGCAATACTCTTGACCAGGTCGCAGAGTCCTGTGTGTGAAATCATACCACCTTGCTGACGGCTTAAGAGCTGTCAGAGTTCCCACTAACCCGACCTTGCTACAGCTTTACAGAACAGCATCTAGCTATACTAAATGCTGTCTCCTGATTCCTGATTGGTTTGGAAGAGGCCTATTCTGTGGGCCTATTATTTTCAGAGAGCCTCCTACAAATCTCCAAATGTACTGGAAGTCCTCTAAAAGCAGATTCCAGGCATACTACATCTGTGTGCTCTCACTCATGCATAAGTCTGGAAGAGTCTGAGCTTGTGACTCTTTCACAGTGGCGTATGCTTCCCAGTGAACCGACTGGAAACACGGTCCTGGGGTTGTCAGTTTGAGAGGAAGAGTAGAGCAATGGTCCTAGCGACAGGAAGACTATGGTCTTTTGTCCATTGTTGACAGCCTCTAGGTGCGGCTGTTTACTGGTTTTGGATTCATTATTGGGGCATGTGCTGGTCTTTGAGAAGCCTACAGATATCTGCCCTGAAGATGGAAGTCTGGTCAGCAGATGGACCAGTACAACCTGGCAGAACATGCCTTGGTATTTTCCCTGTGGAGGAGTTAGGTCATTGCCTTTTGATCATGAATGCTGTCCACAGCCATATCATCAGGGACAACAGGTCTGTGTGTGTGCCAAGAGGCAGTCGGGCAGAAGCTCCATGGCATTGTCACTGCCCCGGTGTACTCTAATTCTCCAGTTCCCTCCCATGTCGCCTTTTATATCTTTTCTTGTTGTGCTCTTTAGTTGCTTCTAGGCAGAGGCCAAGTCATAAGTTTTAGAGCCAGGGCTATAGTTGGGAAGCTTTTGCTTACCAAGACCCTTCTAAGAGGCACAGGGAAAAAGCATATCTGCTCAGTAGGCTGGTAGTCTATCTTCCTAGGTTCAAGATCCCACTTTCTTTACAAGGCCCTTTGTTCTTCTCTCAGGGTCTTACCTCCTCTCCTGTCTTATTATGGACTCCAGTGATCCTTCACGCGATGCCCAGATACCTCAGGGACCGGAAACAAGCTTACCTATCATTTTGCCTATCTTCTTTCCTATTGATTTCTTGCATTTCACAGATGGGGCATATTTGACTTATCTGAGCAACACAACAAAAGCAGAAGCCAGTATTTGTTTATAAAGTCTTTCTTGTCTGTACACTGCTATCCATGTTGCCTTGGAGAGGGTGGGGGTCCAAGGACACGTGCAGGGAGAGCCCCCACTTCCACCGAACTGTGCACCCATGGACCTTGCCCGGCAGGAACTAGGAGAATGGGCCTCGTGTTGCAGAACAGGAACCTATCTTCCCTTTAGTCTCAGCCTGATCTATTTGTCACTTTGGATTATTTCCCTTATACCTGCACCAAGAGGCAGCACCATCAATTGCAAGGATTCCCAGGGAGCACTGTTGTGGCACGGAACACAAATACCATTTCCTCTCAGCTCCTGCTTTCACAGGACCTGCCCGAATGCATTTGTATTGTCTCCAGACTTGGCACTTTCAAACAAATGAAAAGGCCCCTGAATGACAAACCCAGCACATATAGTGGGAGGGCCATTTGCAAGGAAATGGTTGCAAGGAGACTCGGTACTTTATGAATATTCACTGATGTGGAAACCTGCACATTGCTCATACGCTTTCCTGCATTCTAATTTGCCCATGAATGCAAATGAGTCCTGTTTAAAATAGAGAGGGGGAGAGCGGGCTCTTTGCAGAACACCTAATTGAAAGATGTTTGTACATCGTGTTTGATATTTAGTAAACAGAGAGACAAATCTGATCATTTTCTAAATGAGACCTCAGAAACAATAAAAAATAATGATCACAAAAAACCTGGAGAGTTGGAAATGTGCAGAAGTAACTGCTTCCTAAAAAGAGGGACATAATTACTCTGTCTCAGGGTGCAATTAGTGTCCCAATTCTACAAAGGTGTAGTTTGCTTATCTCCTCGCTATACCCTTTGTTGAGATTTAGCTGACTCCTCCAGGAGCTGTACGACAGAGGGGATGGGCCCTGTGCTCAGGGTAGGCACTGGATGGTCCTGAGGGGAGAGGGGCTAGATGACACATTGGGAAGTACCTTCATCCTTCTTTTAGACTGACAGATGGTTTCAGTCTGGGTTGGACTGCTTGCTGCTGCTTTCAATGCAGGAGTGTTACCTTTTTGGGTTCATGAAAGCCACTCAATCAAAGCTAAAAAGGCAGGGCAGTGTGGGAATCAATAAAATCTCTACTTTCAGCTGGAGTGTCTAATAGTAATTCTTGTCATGTCACTGCCTGGTTAAACAGTCATACTCTTGCTAAAAGCCCTATAAGACATAATAGATTCATGTGGCTTTGCTCTATTGTGTTGCGTGCGGCCTGGAAAAGGGAAAAGGGGGTTCTGGTTTTCTTGAAGACAAATGAGACGCAGAGGCATTGTGTATCCAAGTGCATTCTTCCCATTGTGGAGCATCTCATCCGAGCAGGGAGATGTCTTCTGGTGGAGTTTGCCTGGGTGTATCCAATACATTCTTTACAAACTCTGCTCTGGAGACATTTTACACCTGCTCTTCAGTTATTCTGCTGCATACATTTAAAGGCTGTGTGTGTGTGTGTGTGTGTGTGTGTGTGTTATTTCAAAAGGTACCAGTTGCAAGCGTTGAGGTCTGTTCCCGAGAATTCAGTAGAAAATGTCACCATGCCAGGGCTGAAATGGAGAGGACAAACGACGTCAGAGCAGAGTCACAGGCAGGGACTTTGGTGATGGCTTCTCATAAACAGGTGGATTTGGAGCTGGGAAGCAGAGTAGATCTGAAAGTGGTGAGTGGCAGTGTGGTCTGGATCTGGGTGGGTCACTTTCACTCCACACAGGGACCACATGCCTTTTCTCTCCATCTTCCTTCCACCAGTCTTATAGAGAATAAAACAACGCCCCCACAGGCCTGAGGTATTTGTTGAGTGGAACAGTATTAACTGGAATCAGCTGGGGCACCATCAACACCCTACCTTCCAGGGATTTGGAATGAATGAGAACCACAACACTTGCGATTTCACCATCTGGGATGAGAAATAACTGAAGGATCAAGCTGCACTGCATTGACCATGCCAAGCAGACCCTGTGATCAGGAATGTCCCCTGTCAAGGCTTCTGCTGACCTCTCCTCTCCTGCGTTCCTTCAAGCCAAGGCCACTTCCTACCCTGTGCTTCCTTGGAAATTTGTCTGCTACTGTCACGTCGATCCGGAGCCCTATCTGGCATATCAGGAGGGATTGCAGCAGACAGAAAAATATTGAGTGTCTGACCCCTCACTCTCCTCCCCAGGAAAACCTCAGCAGATGTAGACAAGATTTTAATAGCTACATAAAGAGAAGTGCATGACAATCTCATTAGGGGAGTCATAATGGCCCGCCGGAGGATCTCAGAGGTGACAATACATCAACGTCTAGTTTATTACGGCATCCCTGACCATGGCCATTTGCCCCTCCTCATAATCGCCCATTCATCACCCAATTGCCCAGCTTCCAATAATGCTTCACCCTCACTGGCCTGGGCCTCCCTTTGAGGCCTTCTACAATTGTTGACACCACTCTTTAAGTGTGGCTAAATCAGGACCGGTAAGTGACAATCATAAAAAAGCAGTTAGTAGGCCACCCCATTGCTTGCTGTGATATGGCACATTAGAACTCCTTTCTTCCCCAGCGGTCCCAGGTCACACTTCATCCAAAACCTAACATCTGCAGGAGTTCAAGGCAGCGAGGCCCATGGGTAGAGGGGAAGGCTTCCCAACCATCTGCCAAGGAAAAAGGAAGAATCTAAATAGTCTGAAGACCTTCCTTCTCCAAGTTATTTATTGTGGTCGAGGGTGAAAGAGCTATTAACGGTACCAGCACATTGTCTTCCTTATGCATCTCTAAGGACAATGGACATAATTAAAGTCAAAGTCAAAGCTGAGTTCATTTCCCCCCTCGGAGGCTTAAATGGCCTGGAGTCATTTCCCACTCTCCCTTTCCCACTTGTACCAGTCTTCCAGAGCTGCTGAAAAATTCAGCATTCCTAGAAACTACAGTACTTTGTAAAGGTCACACGCCAGTTAATCTGAACCCGGGGTCTGGAGCCCAGTGCCCAGGAGCTGTGGCAGTAGCTGTCCAGTCCGGTGATGTGGGGCCAGCCTGCGGAGAGCAGAGAGCTGCATGAAGCAGGAGACAGAGCTCTTTAAATATTGCCCAGCGTTTCCTGGATCAGCATGATATTTAAAGATTTTTGTTCCACCTGCCTGCAAAATATAGAGTCCAGCCGAGAGGCAAGAAAATGAATATGGATTTCTTGCCCTTTCAGGGTATTCACTCCAGAAAATAGCCATTCCTTTCTTTTCCTTTTTCTTTTTTCTTTTTGCCGAGCTGGGAACTGCAGGCTTCAGGCAGCCACGATTACAATCATGCATCATGAATGAAGTGTGCCATTTGGAGAAAATCAGCCACTCATTCCATTTCAAAACCCCACACAAATCAATAGCGCTAGCAGAGGTTTGGGGCTGAGCTGGATGTTGTACTTGGACTAAAGTACTTTTTCAACACACTTCTGATACTCAGAGCAGCAGGCAAGGGTGGACTCTGTGCCTGGGGCTCAAACCAGAGGATTATCAGCCTGCGGAAGCTGGGTGAGTTCTCTACGTGATGAGCAAGAGAGACAGTGTTGCTGGCTCCTACCCACGGCATGGTCACAGAACATGCTTCCTTGCCTGAGTTCTGTGTGTACTAGATTTTTACTAAGCCATGTGTTCAAAAAAGATTTATATGGAGTGCCTGGAGATGGGAGACTATCCACTATAGATGCAAGGCTTTCCTTTGTATAGCCTTCAGATGCCAACAAGGGAGATAGAAATATTTCTGGACAATTCTAATACAGCATAAAAACGCACAACACTTGGGGGATAGTCATCCTTTTCCTTCCCATTTTCTTATGGGAGAAATGCAGAACTTTAAATAGTTAAGCCCTCAAGGGAGTCTCCCCTTCTAGGATAGCAAGCAATCAGCTGGGCAGTCAGACAAAGAAACATTCCTGCCTCACCTTGTTCCCAGTGTCTGGTCCCCTTGTCCTAAAAGACACCACAACCCAGCTGCAGACACAGCCTCATGCTGATGAAATGTGAAGTCACGGCAGATGTGCCAGATAAGTGTTACGGACTTGAAGATGTTTTGGCAGTTCGGAGTTCCTTGGGAGTTTAGAGGAGAGAGAGATGGTTAAGAGCCCAGGCGCTGCCAGATTCACTTTCCTCTGCACGGTCTTAACCATTCCCCTGGCTCTCATTACTCACATATGGACAAGACTCCTAAATCCTTGTCTTCAGCTGAGATATTTCCCATGAGCCTCTCTCTTGGCCAATCCTACTCCTCTTACATCTAAGCAAATGCAAGTAGCGTTTGCTCCAAGAGGTTTTGGTCTTTTTGCCAAGTTAGATTTTGTCTCGCATACTCCCAGTATCCTGTTCTTTAGCACCTCAGTCATCACAGCCAGTCTTGCAAATACATGTTAACCACTCTGCCTCTTAAGGCTACAATGTCCTCAAGGGAGAGACTTTGTCTACTGAGCTCACTGTTCTTTCTCTAGGTCCATTACAATGCTGTGGATTTAATCTATATTGATATGTAATTTCTTATATATAAATTATATAAGAACAACTGTCTAATTCTTCTAGGGAATAAAGTTAAAGAATATCTTCCATTAATGCTTACATTCAGACCATCTCCCACATCAACCCCATTTGGTTAATTCCAGAGTATGATGAAACTGTGTCAGTATGCCATCATAACAACAGATTGTGGGGTCTTAGGTAGATTTTCTGGAGACTCAGAGGTTAAGACAAGGCTTAGATGGCAGGATGTTGTTTGAAGATAAAACACAAGTGTAGGAAGAAAGGAATCAGGAAAGGATGGGGAGCCAACTCCAGGTTATACGCCTCTTTGCTTGCCATTGCTGTATGTGGTACAAACTACACACATTACCACACCAACCAGCCTACCACCCACCCACCCAAACAAACAACCAACCACACAACTAAATACCCAACCAACCAACCTACCGACCATCCACCTACCTAACCACCCACCCACCCAACCACCTACTCAAACAAACACCCACCCAACCACCAACCCAAACAAACACCCGCCCAACCAACCAACCAAACACCCAACCACCCAACCAACCAACAAAAGCATAGCTCAGCTGGTGCACTCGTCAGCCATACAGAATATTTCTGGGTAGAAGTCATAAAAATCATGCCACAAAATAGTTCTCAGAAAGGGAAGGGACAAGAATGTGTCCTCACACTTCTATTCCTATAGTAAAAATTAGATATTATGGGGAAACGACTTTCTTATATTATTATCTGGAGTGTGTGTGTGTGTGTGTGNAGAGAGAGAGAGAGGGGAGAGAGAGAGAGAGGCTGGCTAGCTAGTGAGCCTCTAGTATCTCTGCTTGCCGTCCCTGTTTCCCCAGCTCTAGGACTGCAGATTTGTACTGCTCAGCTGGGATTTGTTCTGTCAGTTCTGGGGACCATATAGGTTCTCAAGCTTGCACAATAAGTACTTTCCAGCCGAGTCATCTTCTCGCCACCTTAAAAGCTACTCAGGAAATCCAAGCCCATGCCTATGAGGTGGCAGCATCTAAGTTACACAGACTACAGAGGAAACTGTTTTCTTTAAAAAACAAGACCTGCCTCCAAGTTGGTCCTTGATTAGAATCTGGGGACTTGATTTTCAGAAGAGTTTTCACCATTTCCTGGTGAGACTGGCTCACTATTTCTAATTGGTTTTGTGTTTGTGTGAGCAGTGTAGTTTATATTGGACCACTGAGTTCCTCTTAGGATTTTAGAATTTTGGTGTGTGCTGGCAGGGAGGTGCCTATCTGGCTAGTTAGTCCTCAGAAAAACTTTCTGTGACACTGAGTCTCTAATGCACTTCCCTGGTAGATGACAGCTTTTCACATGTATAGTTATAACCTCACACCAGGGGAGTTAAGAGAGTCCTTTTGGAAGCTTGTGCCTCATTTGCATGGATTTTGCGTCCATATTCCTTACCCTTGACAATTTTGCCCTGCACTCTGTTGCTATAATTGCTTATAGTTGTGAGTACTACTGTATGTTAAAAGTACTTGATTGACGCCCAGGACCAGGGGGAGCCCTGGCACAGAGCATATACCTGACTTGAGGTGGAAGCACCAAGTTGGCCTCAATAATTGGTTAAGTAAGGTGGTAACTTTGGCGAAACAAGAGATGAGGCCAAGGAAGTGCAGAGATGTGTCAGATACATGTAGCAAAAGATTCCAGATGGACTTGGGCTGCTAGCAGCTGTGCAAACTGCTGGGTGAATTAATGTCTCTATGGATCAGCTTTTCCCTGGATGAAGTAGTGAATATGCTGTCTACATTGCAGTGTTGCGAAGATTGGTGTAATGTATGACTTTCTTTCATCTGTTTATTTGGGGGAAAAGGCTTCTTTTTTTGCAATTAAAAAATTACAATATAATTGCATCATTCCCCTTCTATCTTTTTCCCTCTAAACCCCTCCCATGCCTCCTTCCTGTCCCCATCCAAATTCATGTCCTCTTTTTATTTAACTGTAGTTGTTACATGCGGATGTGACTATATAAATACAGCCTGCTCAGATTGGTGCTAGTTGTATGGGCCCCAGATAGTTTTCCCCTTCCATGTTAGCATGTCTTTTAGTATTGTCATTTAGGTTTTCTAAGGCAGTCGTATTGTTGAGGTTCCATAGGTGTAACAGACTTTCTGCTCTTTTGGCTCTTACAATCTTTCCTCTTCTGTCGTGTTCTCTTTGTCTCAGATAAAGCAGTTTTATTGTAGCAGCATCCGTTGGGGCCCAGCCACCCCAGAGTCTGTTGTCCTCTACATTCTGACCCATTATGGTTTTCTGTGATGGTCTTCATCTGTTCAAAGAGAAGCTTCTTTGATGAGGGCGAGAGCTGTGCATATTTGTGGCTATAAGGGCAATTATGTTGAATGCGGCTAGGGATCATTTTGGTTTAGTAAAGTCTCAGTAGTAGATCATCCTTTAAGATCTATGACCTCACTAGTTCTGGGTAGTTGGCTAGGCTTAAAGAATAGACATGATTTCCGTCCTCCTGAGTGGGGCTTAAGTCAAACTAGACAGCTATTCATTACCAACAAGATTTGAATTCTGCTAAAATACCTATGGGGATATCTTTCAATGCTTGCCATTGTTGCTGTTCACAGATATTGCAGTTGGATAGGACTATTGACTGTCTTCCTTCCCCTGGTAGTTTGTATAGCCCTTTCCAGTACAATAAAAGCTAGTTCTCAGGGAAGAGGCTTCCAGGTCAAATCTAGTTTGAATTCTGAGTTCTATGTCCATAGTGTCTAGTGTCTTCAGCAATAGGGGCTTACTGTAGTGACATTTCATTTATATTTTAATAAATAAAGCTTGCCTGGAGATCAGAGAGTACAACAATTCCACTGGTCAGCCTTACAGACCAGGCAGTGGTGGCGTACACCTTTAATTCCAGTAGCCACACTAGTTTACCATAGAAACCAGGTGGTAGTGGTGCACACCTTTAATCCCAGCACTAGAGAGGAATATAAGGGGAGGAGCCAGCTCTCAGACACTGTCTCATTCTGAGGATTCCTGGAGGCAGAATCTCCATTTCGGACTGAGGTAGAGGTAAGAGCCAGTGACTGGCTGTTTTGCTTTTCTGACCTTTAGGTCGAACACTAACATCTGTCTCTGGATTTTTATTACTCATCCTACATCTTACCTCCAACTTCTCAGGAACAACTAAGGGAAACATCACTAGCATATATTATTTTGGAAGTGAAACCCTGGGGAAAGGTTTCTCGCACCCCTACCTTCAGGTTATAGTGAACTGATGGTGTCGTAGGAAGGCTGGAGAGAGCGGAACTGCCGCCGTGGGTGGAGATGGCCATGGTATGTGGGGAGAGAGTCATTGCTTCAATGTCTCCATTATCAGAAGGGGATGGTTTAGTAAGATGTTATCTGCTTGTAGGGCATGTTATGGCAGTAGGTCTTGCTGGATATAGAAATATTCCCAAAGGAATTCTCTTGGAGTCCATCAGGTTATGACTGCTCAGATACTACTCCTAGATAATAGCTGTTGCATGGCTTTTCCTTGGGAGACAGTGAGGTTAATAACAGACTGAAATCAAAACCAACAACAACAGAAGGATTCTATTCAAGTCCAGCTTAGTGAACCAATGAGTTTTATTGAGGTTTCTTCCAGAAGTAAGGTAGAGGATGACTGATGGGATCATGGGTGATTTTGGGGGGTAGCTGCATCACTGAGAAGCCAACCCCAATGTGGGCAGTGACTCTTGGAAGTTGTGTCTCAAGAGTTTCTTCTGTGACTTGGAGGCAGCTGCATCAGAGAAGATTCTTCCTCCTGTTTGTTGCTTCTATGACCTCAAGGAAGGGGTTTGTGAGTCTTGTGTCAAGAGTCTTGTGAGTTCTGTAAACTTGAGGTTTTAATGAGCCTCATAATCTCGTTTTCTCCATCTAGGAAGAAGAGGAGAGAATGCTTCAATCTGAGAAAACAAACTCTGTATTATTGACTGTCCAAGGCTTGAAAAGCCCAAGAGTATACAGAAAATTCTTTTAAAAAATTAATGTGTTCATGTGTGTGTGTGTGTGAACATACATGTGCATGCTTTGTGGGTACTTGGGTACATGTGTGCCATGGCACATATATGGAGTCAGAAGATAGTTCTCAGATGTCTATTCCACCTTGTCGAGTCAGGGTATCTCTTGTTTCTACAGCACTGCACGTTCCAGGCTATGATCCTCAATCAGTTCTCCTGTTGCTGTGCCCGGGTTACAGATGTGTCACAGTAAATCTGACTGTTTACATGGGTCTGGGCATTGAATTTGGGTATCAGACTTGCATGGCAAATACTTTGACCTGCCAAGCCACCTCCCCACCTTCCATTTGGAACATTCTTATCAGTCTCCTATTTTCTTCAACAATGAGGATTAGAATAATTTGGCTATTAAACATTAGACTTTGACTAACTTAAGTGAGAACCCATTACTGGAAGCTTTCAGAGTGGCTTGGTGAGGCATCCTGAACAACTAGATTTAATATAGGGAAGAACCCATGCAGATCTCAATATCTCAACTCTGAGCTTTCTAGAGTATTGGCCATCAGACAACAGACCTAACTAGTTGGCTCTCTTGCTCCTCAAAGTTGTAGGTCCTTTGGAGTAGGATTATGACTGGGAACTCAATAGGTAGAAATCAGGGGAGACAAAGTTCTCCAGAGGAAGGAGATGGCATGAACTGAAGCAGGTAGGACATTGATTCAGATCTGCTTTTCTAAAAGGGGCCTCTTTCCTACAGGACTTAAGCTACTGACCACTGCTTTGATTCTGGGACTTCTGGATCATAGTTCTACCTGTCTGTCTTAGTTAGGGTTTCTATTGCTGTGAAGAGACAGCACAGCCACAGCAACTCTTATAAAGGAAAACATTTAATTGGGGTGGCTTACAATTCTGAGGTTTAGTCCAGTATCATCATGGTGGGACATGGTGGTGTTCAGGCAGACATGGCGCTGGAGGAGCTGAAAATTCTCCATAGTGATCTGAAGGCAGCAGGAAATGAACTGAGATACCCAAGATACCCAGTGTAGCTTGAGCATATATGAGGCCTCAAAGCTCACTCTGCAGTGACACTCTTCCTTCAAAAAGGCCACCTCAACTCCAACAAAGCCACACCTCCTTATAGTGTGGCTTATGAGCTTATGGGGGCAAATTACATCTAAACTACCTTGGGGTTCTTTGTCAGATTTTAATATTTGGGAGGAGTTTTCAAATCTTCAATTTCTCTATGTCTTTCAAATGTATCCAAACATGCGGTTCTCCTGCTGTCACCTTGACTTGTCTTAATGGCTTCATCAACCGTATTGCTTTCACTCTTCATGTCTCCCTACATCTTTGAAGATGCTCTGCTGTCTGTTTAAAGTGATTTTTGCTCGTTTACGAATGCTTACTCACCTTCAAGCTCAAATGTCACCCCTTCCATGAATCCCACCCTCCCTGAAGTCATGCAATTAGTGGCAGAAGCTCATATACATACCCAGTTCCCCCGGCTGCTGGTAGTGTCATTACAATAAAGTGGCTACTAATTAGGGCCGGGGAGTCGAATAACCCCAGGTTTGATTACCAGTTCTCTTGTATGCTCTATACTGACCTTGGACTGTGACTTATCATTTTGGAGACTTGTGTTTCTCTTCTTTAAAAGTGATTTTAATGTAATCATTTTCAGATGGAAATTAAACAAAATAGTACATGCAAAAAAGGTTTGTACAATGCATGTGTGGCTTACAGTGAGTACTCAACAAATGTTGACTATTATTGTGGTATTGTCCTGTCCTGGGAAGATTGTGTAAATGAATTAAAGTGGGGAGAGTTTCAAAATTCCCTGGGGCAAGTGGAGTAACTGTAACATGCAAAGTCTTGGAAAGCCCCCGGGAATAGTCAGCATTGAAAGTCTGCTACTGTAAAAGTTGTAAACAGATCTGAAAATACTAATTAGGCAAGGGTATAACTCGCTATCCTAAATAATGAAATATATTTGGTGGTTGTTCATGCTTCAAAATAATAAATTCTAAATTAGTCACTCAGAGCATTATTAATAACTAAACACTGGCTGCAAACACATGGAAGTCGCACTTTTGATGCTCATGAATTTAGTAACAAGAGAAAATACCAAGTTCAGACCCCTTTGAGACTAACTTGGCTCAGTGAGCTAGTCTGGTTTAGTGGAGAGACCTCAGCCTTAGACTGAGAACACCCCAGTTTGAGTCCTGACTCTGTTGCTTATTGGTTATGTGACCTTGGGTTCAGCACAGGCTTTAAGAACCTTAACCTCTATAGTCAGAAGATACTTTCTCATCAGGCTGCTAATTCAAGGACAAAGTAATCTACAAGAAAGGAGCTGAAACAGTGCAAAAAAATGCTTTTTAGACTATAAAGCATGGCTGATTCAGGAGTACACCTAGGAAGAGAGAACATTTATTCATCTTCCTCCTCTTGTTACTTTCATTCATTGATGAGTACCTATTATAAAGCCAGCATTTCAATGGAGGACAAAATAGGCATTAAAACCTGTGACATCCATGTTCAAGAAAGTAGGAGTCTAGGTAAGAAGGCAGTGTTCAAACAGTGCATAAGCAAAGGCTTCTTTTACCTGGTTGCTTCATTTAAGTCCAGGGAGACACCATGGAAGAGAGTGGTGAGGGGTCACTCAAGGCAAGCCATCTTGAGTAAGATCATAGATATCACCCTGCACTGCAATGGGGAAAGGGTGGGGGGAGGAGAACAATGGATATCCAGAGCCCAAAAGGAGTAAGACAAATGTGACAGCAATCCAGATGTGCTTAGAAATGGTCAGTCAATCATCCCTTGGGGACACATTAGTATTAGGGCTGTCCAAGGGGCCATGAGACCTGCAGGAGAAGGTGTGACTTCCCTATCCTAAGGGTTTTAATACTTATCAGGGATCAGGGACCAGTGTGAGACAGTACTGGGAAAACCCTTGCTTCCTTGTGAGCTAGATGTCGCTTGTTACGGAACTGAACTGTTGGGTTGAGTCACTTGGCAAAGTCTGGCTAACATATTTCCACAGCGGAAGACTGTACCTTTAAATCCACAGCTCAAGAAAGCATGTCAGTTTGCCAAGTTTCTGCTAAGCCATCCTGAAAAAAAATATTCAACAGCTTTCACCAGCCAGAGGCTCCAATATCCAATCTCTGTCTCAAATGATAAATGACATTTGTCAGTTGACAAAGCGAATGGCCTCTGCCATTTGAGGACATGGTCCTGCTGTGCATAGCACTCCTGTTGAACCAGCCAAGAGCACCTTGAGGTGAGAAAAAGCCTTTTTATTCACCAGTCTCCTAGAGATAGCCTGGAAACAAGCTGCCTTTTTGTTGCTCTGAGGGCAGCTCCTTGCTAGGCGCTGGCACCTTGCCTGAAAAGTACCTGTCAGGGCCAGAGACGATTTGTCATGTCTGTAAGACCCGATTAGCCAGGGGTTGGCTGGGTACCTTGCTGGTGGACATACACTTGAGCTGTGTCTCTGCTGGGATGTTTGTTCCCTTTTATAGGATCCCTTATTGCTTCAGAACCGAAGTCAACACGGCTAGATAAAACCCTACCATACTGACGCTGGCGGAATAGTTGATGGCTGGAAGTACATGATAGGAAGAGAATAACAAATTTCACCATTTTGGTGCACTTTTGGTACAGTGTATTTATTATGCTCAGTCCAGCCCGCTGGATGATAGTACCATCCCCAACCATTATGACTATTAAAACAATTTCCTGACTTTGCTTCCAGGGATTGTAGAGAACCCCAAAGCACAAAGGAATCCTGGATTATCCATAGGTGCCCCTGTCTTCCATCTAGTCTTAGACCACTTTGCTACTTTCCAGGGTCCTAAGGGCAGGGCAGGGTCTGTGCCTTCCTCAAAATTGATCCCCAGTGGTATAGTATGGGCAGGAGTGTCCAACTGAAGTCCCATGGTTTGACTATCCCCTAATTTTGCTTTCTGAGCTAGGTGCTCGCTCCTTGCTAAGTCCTGTGTGTGTGTTCTTCAGTTCATCATGAGATCAGGAAGGGCATGGCGTGAGGTCTGAAGAGCTGGAAAGAGCTGGCAAAATGCAACTGATAAGACAGGAACATCACCACGATCTCACAGCAAACAGTTTCTAGAATGAAACATTTTCCAATTTGTTCTTGTCCACACTAAGGGTTATGGAGTGAGGACAGCCTCAGGTCAGCTGGTTTAAGCATCTGTGTCATGGTTTCTAGTACGTGGCACACTGGCTGTTTGCACTTAGTTAAGTAGGATGCTTGTAGAAGAATGAAGATACATAGTCCCTAGGATCCATTCTGCCAGATCCTCTGGGTTTGGGATTAGACATCTGAATATTCCATAATATTCTGGGTGGATCCCCCCGAATACTCAAGCTCTGTTTAAGAATCACGGTTACAAATTGCACATTTGTGAATGTCTTCAGTGGAGCAGGCCCCACTTCCTGTGGAGGAAGCCCTCTGCCTCTCTGGAAGGTCTTGCTTACCAACAGTAGGATGTCACTGATGGGGGAAAGAGTCCCCAAATAGACACATTGATACTCTAAACTTATGATGTGGGATTCCCCTCTATATGCTGTGAATAACATTGGTTAATAAAGAAACTGCTTTGGGCCTACTGCAGTGCAGAATAGGGCAAGGTGGGAATTCCAAGCAGACAGAGGAGGAGAGAGTAGGAGGAGTCATGAAGATGTCATGTAGGCGCAGCAGGAGACAGACGCCAGTCTCTGGATGGAACCTTACCAGTAGGCTGCAACCACGTGGCAATACACAGATTAATAGAAATGGGTTAATTTAAGATGTAAGAGCTAGCTAGGAAGACGCTAGAGTCACTGGCCAAGCAATGTTACAATTACTATAGTTTCAGTGTGATTTTTTTTGGGTCTGGGAGGCCAGGAAATGAATGAGTGGCCTCTGACTACAGACTTATATGTGGTAGGGAGATTAAATGTAGATACTAGAGAAACTCAGTGAGAATTCTGATTTTTTTTCTATATCTGTATTGCTCAAATTTTTCTTTTACAGTTATTTGGGTAATTAAGAAAATAAAGCGGTACCAACACTGACTAGTGTTATTTGTGCCCTAATATACTTTGCTTACACTTCTGTCTTTTGTTCTAGGGGGTGCTCATGGAGTCCCATTGAGCACCCAGTTCTTTTCCATCTGTTCAAATGTTTGACTGCTGTTGGCTTGACTCTTCTGTAGCACCAGCTCTCTGGCTCACATGACCTTGGTTCTTAAACCCTTATGTGGTGGCTTGGTATGGAGTTCTGGAAAACTGTCATTCCTCATGTAAATGGAGATGCTTTGCAGGTCTACCAGGTTGTGGGAAGCATTATGCTTTGTGCATTGTACCAAGAGCTGTGTCCTATATGGTTCAGAGGGAGGGTGCCATTTCCATTTCCTGGAGCCCACTCTTTCATTAATGCTGCTTAAGATTTTTTTTTTTGGCAACCATGTCATACTGACAACTCCTATTGAGCAGAAAGTCAGCTGAAATCCCCACATCTCTTTCATGCCGGCTCTTAGCACCCCAGTCTGCTTTTACTAGCTTTCTGGGCCCAAGTGAAGAACCTTAAGTTAATTCCTCTTAAACTTCATCTTGTTAGGCTTGCTTCATTGATCCAGGATCCTGATACCTCTTTTCTTTTTGGATCTTGACTTTGCTCTCAGCAGAAAGCCTTATCTGCAAAGTTTGATTTTATTTGACTGCAGGGGGAAAAATCCCTCTTTATTTTGAACTGGAGATTCTCCTAGCAAGTCAGTCTGAGCGCGGCATCTCCTAACACCCTGAACAAATGCAGCGCTTCCTGTCATCCAGATTGGACAAAGCTCTGCTTCAGGGTCTGCTACCTGCAGGTTGCTAATGCAGGTCCCACAACATATGCCGCCAGGCTTTGAAAGGGAACTGTGAGGACAGAAGCCCCACCCCCAGACAGATGGGGGTCTCTGCTCCTCTGAAACACCCCCTGGGAAGACTTGACTGGAGCATCTCTCCGAAATGGGATGCCTGTGTATTGTGAGTGGCTTTATTGCTCAGAGCATCTGGATATGTTGTGATAAACAGCATGATAGATGATTTTAATGCTTCTAGAATGGGTTGCCCAGAGAGAAGGAATAGAACAGAGAACGCTTACCTCCATCTTGCTTGGAACAGAGCACATGAAGCTGCTACTAGATTTTTCTGCTCCCTTGTCTTGGGGGTAATTTCAACACCATGGTTTTGTGGAGGACTTAGGGAGGGGATGATTTACTGGGGGAAGCGAGCTAGATTAAGTGTTCATTTATGCCAATATTCTTTGAAGTTTGGTAAGAGTCACTCTGCTAAGCATTGGGGATAAGTGACAAGAATGCCGGGCATATGTTCTGGGCTCACAGAACTTCGAGTGTAGTCAAAGAGGCATATTTTAATAAAACAATTGCTTGAATACAAGTGTAATTACAACGGTGGGAGAGGCAGTCAGGAGAACATGTTGTTATGACTACGAGTCTATGAGTCTAATTTCAGTCTAGAAAGTCAGGGAAGGCTTCTCTGAAGAGGCAATACTGCTGGAAGCTGCAGGCTGAGTGGGAGGGAACATGAGGAGGAAGGGTCTGGCCAGTGTGTGTGGGGGCTGTGCAAGAGGGGACATAAGAAAACCCACGTGTCTGACGAGGGGAGCGAAAATGGAACACGTTTTCATGTAATGTCAGAAGTGTCAATAACGATGTGGTAATAATATTCATTAATGGCTTCAAGGTTGCTGTGTTCCATGTACCATACTAACTGTTTCATATACACTAACTCGTCTATTCTTTCTAATGAACTTGAAAAATATTCACTAATTTCTTTTGTAGTGCCAACAAATGAACTCAGGGAATTATGCATACTAGCTGAGCACTATGCAAAACATATCAGTTCTTTTAAAAAACATATCAATTCTTTTAAAAACACATCAATTCTTTTCATTTCCATTTTATAGGAGAGGAAATCGAGACACATGAAAGTTAAGTGACTTCTCCCAATTGGGCCGGGGCGACATTCTTCAGTGTCTTAGAGTTCCTTTTTAAGGCTTTCGGTATTTGCTTTATGGACCATGGGAAGCTAATGAGTATTTTAAGTGGGGAAGAAACATTTGCATTTGGGGAAGCTTGGTAGCAGTCGCAGACTCCAGGTGAAACATGCTAAAGGCATGTATGTGAGGTCTGCGGCCATGGAAGGGAGCAGATTGGTTTGAAAGGGAAAATGTGTTTAGAGTAAGCCAAGACCTGTAAGGGATTTGGCAGAGAGATGGTATCAAAGGCTTTATTTTTGTCAAATTGTGAGTTCTTCTTTGGATTCATGAAGTTTGTTGAGTTTTGAGGGAGCCGATCCATGCTCAAAGGAAAGAACCGGACTCTGATTCCAGAAGATGCTTATGGGATGGCAGTGAATGAAGGGACAGACTGGATGAGATTGCTCAAGAAGAGAGTATTTGGAGCATCCAGAGCACCTGGGATAGACCCTGCCTTCATGAGCTCCGATGAGTACTGACCATCCAGGGGAGGGTCAGCCTACGGGTGGCGGTGGGGGGGGACTGGATTGCAAAGGAGGTGCCTGGAAGTAAAAGTCAGGAGAATGTGATGCACCACCATTTCTGGAGAGAATGCACTCATGGGAGAGGCTGTGGGATGAGTGCAGTGTGCCCACAAACATGGGGATTGTGTGTGTTTTCATCGTTGCTACAACACGTCTCCACTCAGCGGCTTGAGACAACACAAATGTTTTCTCTCGCTGTTGTGGAATCAAGAAGCTTGAAATGAAGGTGTTGGCAGTACTGTGCTCTTCCAGAAGGCTCTAGGAAGCAGTCTTTCTTGTCTCTTCTCTTGGTTACTTGACTTGTGGATGTGCCACTCTCTTCTATGCCTCCATCGTCAGAGGGCCTTCTTTCCTGAATGTCCATGTGTCTGTATTGTTTGATAAGGATGTTAATCACATTAGAATGGACTCACCCTAATAGTCATATTAAGTTGATTGTATCTAAAGGAAACTTATTTTCCAATAAGGTCACATTCAAGGGTTCTGGGGTTAGGACTTTAGCACATCGTTTTGGAGGGCACAGTCACCTCAAAACAGAAGCTAATGGTAATTTCTTTTTTCCCCCCCAAGATGGGTTTCTCTGTCTAGCCCTGGCTGTTCTGGAACTCACTTTATAGGCCAGGCTACCTGCCTCTGCCTCCTGAAAGCTGGGATTACAGGTAAAGGCATGCCCCACCATCCACGCAGCTGTGCAGAGAGGCCAACTCGCAGGGCTTCAGGTCTACTGCCAACCAGCATGATGGGCACACACCTTCTGGGAAGCTTGGAGGAGACAGCTGGGGAGATGCAACTGGGACAAACTTTTCTGAATGGATTAGAAACTCCTGAAGCAAAATTTGGAATTCCATTATGCACCTTGGTATCCTTCCAAAATGCAGATTCGTTTTGGATTATTTATGGAACTAGATGGTTGCACACCAGAATCCTTCTCTTGCCTAAGGCCTCTGGGGGGAGCAAGGCCTTGGCGTGCGTCCCAAACAGACTCCAAAGAGAAGTGATTAGGTAGGATGTAGAGGATGGGGCCCTGCGGGTTGAGGCAATCCAACTAGAGGGGAAAGGAAATGTTGGTTCCTTGGTCTATCTACATCCAAGTGAATTCCCTGTGAAGCTGGCTGCCGGGTGGGAGGGTGACTTAAATCCAGGTGGCAGTAATGGGATCTGGAGCAAGGAAAAGCTTTGGCCCATACATCTTCAATTGCAATTACAGGTATGGAAACTATATGCAAAAATTCTGACCTACTCAATGTTAAACTACCAGTCAGCATCTGAGCCAGTCAAGCACGTTGGTGTCCTGACACCCAGGACGAGGTGAAAATGAGCTTTTCTGAATACAAGGGGGCCCAGGGGAATACACACTTCCAAGCCTTTTGTTCTCACAGAGGGAAGTTTGCAAAACTGTGGTGGAGGACTCTCTGAAGAAGGGCAAACAGTCCCCAAGGGGGGAGGAGCTGCTTGCTGCAGGAGAGCTGTCGCCAGCAATTATTAATTCACTCCTGCTGGATCTGTCCTAGAGGCCTCCCGTGCATAAGGGTGTGAGGCATGATGGCAGCAGGCTGGAGAAGCCCTGCCACATCTCAAGGGAGGAAGGGGGACTTCTGAGCAGGTTGCTCCCTGACAATCCCCACCCTCGCTCCCTCCCTTTGAAGAAAGGATCTGAGATTTCTTTGCAGCCTGAGTTTAGGCTGCTTCATGTGCGGGGTTCCAAGGATGATGGCAGATCTTGGAGAAGGGACAGAAATGAGGCAAGAGGACTGTAACTTATGAAAATCAAATCTGAGGTTGGCTCAAGGAGGACTTAGCCCCCGTGTCCCCTTCACTTCAACAGAACTTGATGCAGACACCTGGGAAAGAAGAAAAAAGATGCCCAGGAAAGCATCCTTGATGCTAAGTTGCTCGGGAGGGTTGTGTGTACATGGGGAGGGCAAGGAGGCCTTCCCTCTGGAAACTTTTCTTGCTAAAATGGTCCACATGTCGGAATGCCTTTGGGGCAGAGGGGATTAGCAGACAGAAAAGCTGGTTCAGGAAACAGAACTGGGTTAATGGCTGCGTTAGGTTTAGGCACAAGCCGAGCAATTCTTCTGGGGTCTAGAGGTCTCTAGAACTTCTTATTTGGAAGAGTCAGGGCACTTCAGGCTTTTGTGCACAGTGGTGCAGGCTGTACCCTGAACGCTCCCAGGGGCTATTGTTCTCATTTGTGTAGGTTACTCAATCAGGGGTAACGAAGGGCAAAGCTTTGCCCTGTAGGGACACCCTCCATTTTTCTGCCTACATCCCTGTTTTTGTGTCTGGCAAATCATGCTCTCGAAAGTGCTAAAGTAGTCTATTTCCATAGCTTAGACCTTTCTCTTCTCCCCCCCACCCCACCATACCTGCTCTGATTTCCTTAGCATAATTGACCATCACAGGGACAGCTGGTTCATCAAATGGTTAAGGAAAGCAGAGAACCTGATGGGACCTGGGAAACCATGTAGACCAGAGATTACAAACTCAACCCAAGAGTTTGACTTATTTCTTAAATTCAAATGTAAAGTCTGCCCAGTGGGGTGTGTCTTTTCTGTTTCTCCCCAGCTCTAGGATTCCAGGCTGTCTCCCAGTTACCTGCTAAAGTCAGTCAGTTTACTTGTCTGCCTCAACTGGGGTACATCTTAGATTTATGGAGCCCCACTGAATGCCATCATTTTAAGTGACAAACTGAGGCTCAGTTGGTCCTAATTGGCATATTTTCTTAATGTCTTTTCTTTCCAAGGAATATTGTTTTCTGTTTGTTTGTTTGTTGTTTTTTTAAGAAGTGAGCTGGAAGGGAAAGCCCAAGGAGTGAATCTCAAGTGAGGAGATATTGCTCAGGGTCTCCTCGGTTGCTTGCTGACTGGACTGTCCGAGCCATCTCTTTCTGGTTTCCTCAATTGTAAATCCAGGATGTTGGTCTAACTAGCCTCAGACAGTCTATCCACTTCGTCATTTGATTTTTCTCCTCACAGAAGGCAGGAGGCTTTCCTGGCAAAGGTTGCTGGCTGGACTCTCTGAGGACTGTGCATTTCAGCACAGCTTATGCAGCATCAATGACTGGATCAAAACACTCAGGAATCGTTGTCTTAGTTGTTTGTTGGTTAATAGCTGAGAAACTAATGGGGCTACTGTGTGATCTTTCCAATTTAAATAAAATGGCCTAAAAATTGGGTCGATGGTTTGGTAGGCTTCTCAGTTTTGGCTGCTTTCTGCATGGAACCCCATTCTTTGTGGAAAGGTGCTTTGCTCTAAAGTCTGTGCTCTTTTTGTATAGCACGAAATACAACTGGCCTCTCTGTCCCTGCTTACTGGAGGTACTTTCCATTTCGTAGGGATTTCTCGAGTGATATTTTTGCTGTTTGTTGTGGGCCCTCTGGACCACACCTGAGAGCTCATGGTAATGAGGTAGTGAAGTAATGTGGAAACAAT